>BMAU01011687.1:0-11252 GCA_019973935.1 Trichonephila clavipes
TGTTACGAATTTAGTCTTATTCTAATTGTTTCTACTCATTTGTGTTCATTTCTACAGTTTAATTTGTCGTATCTAATGTGATTTCAACCCTGTTTACCTGTAATATCATTTCCACTGCATTGCACGGCCCCCATGCTTTAACATTGGTTTAAATGGTAAACTCGCCAAATATTGCAGCTAGCGCCAAGTTGGCGACGGATTTGGCGACTTAATTTTTGGCGCCAAATTTAGCGATATATCGCCAAATGTGGCGATATGTCACCAAATGTGGGCGATAAGCTTGGCGACCATGGCAACCCTGCTCCTAATATCCCCATTGTAAACCTATTGTATTGAATGTATTACTGTATTGAGCTTTTCTCGTACGCTCCGGATTTTTCTAGACCTTTCTATTTCTAGATTATTCTGGCAAGTGCAAGAGGTTTCTGACCGAAAGGTATAAAAGGGCCCGGGCCGGCTAGTCAGTTAGTCAGATCTCAGCTTTCATGCAAGTGATACCTCTCTGAGCTTGAGAGAGACGATTGCATAGTGCGTGTGTTATTGCTTTTATTGAGTTATTATTTTTGTGCTGAGTGTTTACTATTGCTTTTGTTAGTGTATTACATCTGTGTTATCAGTATTTTCATCGATTGTACGTGACTTTCTCGAACTGTTCTACAATTTGTGGAGGACTGTTTTGACCAAGAATAAAATTGTTTTGGATCCCGCTCTTCGGCTTCAATCATTTCGAACCCCGAAAACGTAACAATTGGTGTCAGAAGTGGGATTGAATGCCAACAACAAGAGCGATGGAGGCCCAGTTCCAGACTCTTCTAGAAAAATTGACCGCCAGCATGAATGCCAATATGGGCGAAATGAAATCGGACTTGACCGCCAGCATGAATGCCAACATGGGCGAAATGAAATCGGAGTTGACCGCCAGCATGAATGCCAATATGGGCGAAATGAAATCGGAGTTGACCGCCAGCATGAATGCCAATATGGACGAGTTGAATAACAAACTGACCGCGAACAAGGAAGAGTTGAAAAAGTGATTTGAAGGGCATTGGCGACAAATTGACGACTATGGACAAGAAATTTGAAGAAATGGAAGGAAGAATCGAGTCGGTGGAAAATAAATTCGAAAACAAATTTGTGGATATAGAGAACAAATTTGAAAATAAATTCGAAGATATGGAGAGCAAACTAGAGGCGAAAATTTTCGAAAAGGTAGAAGATGTTTCCATCTCGTTCAGGAGTGACCTAGAGAAATTGAAGCAGAAAGTCATGACTGGTCAAGGGGATGAATTTAAGTTTCAAGCTCCTTATTCCAAGCCTTCCATCAAGCTTTCTACATATGACGGAAAGTCCTCTTGGCAGGTGTATAAGACCCAATTCTCCATAGTGGCGGATGCAAACCAGTGGGACTCCCAGACCAAGGCCTGCCAGTTAGCTGCTTCTCTTCGAGCCGACGCTGCTGACATTTTGCAAAACTTTGCCGGAAACACAGCGGCTGGATTTCGACGCTCTCGTTAATGCTCTGGAGTTACGCTTCGAGAGGAAAATATTAATAAGAGATTACGAAGCAGACTCCAGCTGAAGTCACGGCAGCGAAAGTGAAACGCTCAAGAACTGGCGACGGACGTCAAAGGCTTCTCACTTGGCGTTTTCTGACTGTCCGACTAGTAAAGAGGGAATCCTGGCGCTGCAACACTTGCTCATCGACAGGGTGCGTGATCGAAATCAGAAAGCTCTCGAATGGCGGATCTCAAGGACTTAAAGGGGGCCCCCTAGTGTTTGCTATGAAATTCAGGCAGCCCAACAAGCAACACGAAAGGACAGACACCCCATACGAGCCGTCAACGAATCGGACACGTCGAACTCAAGTGTGGAGCGGTTAGAGCGACAGATGAGATCTTCATGAATAGGGAGTTGAGTCTTTGATGTCCCAGAAAGCAGACGGGAAGAAGACCCTTAAATGCTGGACCTGCAGTCGGAAAAGAGACATCTGCAGAGAAGCTGCCGGGCACGCCAAGGCGTTAAACAATAAGCGCCTCCCAGAAGGAGGTGTCGGAAAACTAATTAATGGCCATCTCGTGGGGCGGAGGTTGCCAGATTTTGGAAGCCCACTTTCAGTGAAATTCAAATTTCGACAAAGAGTACCGGTGAGAATGGAATTTTTATAATGGGACATGTTAACGAGCTTCCCTGCAACATGATCATCGATACAGGAGCCAATGTGTCTATCATTCGGAACGTCTGGCTCAAAAATTAAAGAAAACATCTGGACCCGCCCCGCGTGGAAAATGGCGTGCACCACGAACCGTGACGGGGAAAAAGACCGGTATTCACGGAAAATTAAAAGTCAGATCCAAGTTTGGAACACTACCTACCAACATGCTGTGTATGTCGCGAATATTACAGACCCTTTCATTCTTGGACTGGACTTTCTAAAGGAGCATGGTTTCACTCTAGACTTCAACGCAGAACGAATTACGTTCCATACACGAAAAGAATCACTATATTCAAATTGAACACAGGACGAAATGCTATTCGACAGGTAACCGCTAACGAGAATATTACCATTCCCCAAGGACTGAAATCATAGTACCTGGATACATCGGTAACGATGTGAGTTTTTCCAACTCTGGCCTAATTGGATCTGCGGAAAATAAAAGCCCGAAGATAGTTGCTAATAGCTTCGACGCTAATGGACCTTTCCAGAAAAACTATCCCGGTAAGAATTTGCAACGTAACTGAAAAACCTAGAGTGTTCAGAAAGGTGAAGTGTTGGCAACCTGCAGTCAGTAACATTATTATCTGCAAAGTTTCGAGGCTTTGCTCTATCCAACTCGCCTCAACAGTTGACTCGACTTCTAGAAAATGCTGAATTGTCCCGAACAGAAAAGCTCCGAAAAAAGACTGTTCAAGAATTTGAAGACGTGTTTCTAAGAAACATAGTGCTGATATTGAAAACATACTACGGTGACACAACACAGAATTGATACAGGACCATCAGCCGATTAAACAGCACCAAGACGCTTGCCGTTTGCTAAACAGGAAGGGTGGAACACTACTACGAGAAGATGCAGGAAAATGACATCATAGAACCGTCTTCCCAGTGAGTCCGTGGGCATCTCCAATCGTCTTGGTTCGTAAGAAAGATGGCTCCACAAGATTTTGCGTGGACTATCGAAAACTTAACGACGTCACCAAGAAGGACAGCTACCCTCTTTCAAGGATAGATGACACCCTGGATACCCTTTCGGTCATAAATGGTTCTCGACTTTAGATTTTAAGGCGGATACTGGCAGAGCGGGAGATCCATCCCGAATAAGAGAAAAAAAACAGCATTCACTTCAGCCAAGGACTATATGGCAGTTCCAAAGAATCAGCCCCCGTTTTGGGCTCTACAATGCCGCACACTCGAGCGCCTGATGGAGACCGTGCTAAAGGGTCTGACTTTTTAAAAGCTTGCCTTATTTACCTGGATGACGTCACTTAATAGGGCGTACGTTTGAAGAACATCTTCAAAATATCCGGAAGGTGTTATCAAAATTAAGCGACGCTAACTTGAAGCTAAACCCTTCGAAATGCAAGTTCTTCCAGAAAGAAGTCAATTATCTGGGACATCATCTCTGCAGAAGGTGTTCGTACGGACCCCGAAAAAGTGTCCGCCGTAAAGAATTGGAAACGCCCTGAAAACCTCCGTGAGCTGCGAAGCTTCCTAGACTATGTACTTATTACCGAAAGTTTGTGAAAGGGTTCTCTAACATCGCAAGACCCTCTGCACAGGCTAACAGAAAGTAAACAAAAGTTTCTGTTGGGGTGAGGCGAGTGAACTATTTTTTTCTGGCGGAAGGATAACTGTGTGATCCGCCCACCCGCTCTTTTTCCCGCCTTCACTCCCGCGCATTCCTTCTACGAGGTTGACGAGCTGACCGTTCGCTGTGTGCTTTTGGGTCAGACTTGCTGTGTGCAGTATCCGCGATCAATATTTTCGTATGTATATAAATAAATGTGATGTCCCAAGATACCGTAGTAGAAGTGATTTCACAAAAAGAACAACAAGTGGTAGCAGAGCGTGGTTAATCTGTGTGACGAGTTAGTTGACTTTGTGAACGTTTAAACCTTTCTACTTACAATGGATAAAATAACTATTCCCGATTTAAACGGAACGAACTACTTCATTTGGGAGCTTAAGATGAAAGCTGCCCTTAGCCTAAAAGATTGGCCCCTCTAATCTTAGAGGATAAGCCTGAAGACCTTACCCGTAAAGATGAAATGGACTGGATTACAAAAAACTCAGATGCAATAGCATACATTAAGTTATCGCTCGCAGATGAGCAAGCCTTACAGTTCGCGGCGGAAGACAACGCGAAAGTGCTGTGGGATAAAATTAGAGCGACTTACATGGGCGAAGGTGAAGACCGAAAAATTGACGCGGGCAATGAACTCAAGAACATCCGAATGAAAAATGGCGAAACTGTAGCAGATTATATTGCAAGAGCGCGGGGGATTTCGACTAAGTGTCACTCCCTTGGACTGGATGTGTCGCCGAGGGAATTGGTCTACCATACCGTTAGAGGATTAAATGGAAAATTCTCCAAAGTGCGGGATATTCTGAAAACGCAAAAGAGGAAAGAGCATGGACGAAATATTACAAATTTTAAGGGAAGAAGAAGCAACTTTTAAACTTGCCAATTAAAACTCGCATGGATGGAATTAATGAAGCATTTTATTGTAAGAAAAAAATGAAAAGCAAACGAGACTGTGTTATATTTGCAGAAAATCAAATCATCTAGCTAAGGAATGTTATTATAGAAACAAGAACTCTCCAAGTACAAGCCAAAAGAAACAATTCTTCTAGAAATGGACACGTATTTACAGCTTCCCATCGAGAAGAAAAACCTTGTGACAATATCTGGATTCTGGATAGTGGTGCATCCTGTCATATGGCTAAAGAACCTGTGTGGTTCAAAAATATTAGTCCAGAAGTGATGGACATTTACTTAGCCGATAAAAATTCTAAAATGATGAGCCAAGGAACTGGAAACGTTTCAGCTAAAACTGTGAGTACAAAACATTGTAATTCTATTAATCTAACAATTACTGATGTCAGTTATGTTCCTCAATTAAGATGTAATTTACTGTCTGTAACATGTTTAATGGATAAAGGTTGTAAGATTAAATCAGAAAATAATTGTGTATTGATATATGATAAAAATGATGAGTTAATAACTAAAGCATTTAAAAATAATGGTAGATTAGAAATTAAATTAGAACCTATGTATAATTATGAATGTTTTATTTCTGACCAATCTACTAATAATTATGAAATTTGGCATAACAGGTTATGTCATTTAAATTGTAAATATATGCTTAAAATGAAAGATTATATTGATATTGATAATGTAAATAATTTCACATGTGAAACTTGTGATATAAGTAAGGTAACCAGAAAAACTCATCATGAGTATTGATATATATCAAAGCTCACAAATTCTTGAGTTGCTCCATGCCGACCTGTGTGGTCCAATTAATATCGAATCGCATGGTGGTGCAAAATATTTTATGGTAATTGTAGATGATTTTTCTGGCATGTACTTTACTTATTTCTTAAAAAATAAATATGAAGTGTTTGATATATTTTCTCAATTTAAAGCCAAATATGAAACTTTAACTGATAAAAGGATTAAAAAGATAAGAACTGATAATGGGTTAGAATTTGTAAATGAACAACTAGATACTTACCTGGCTAATTCAGGAATCTTTCATGAAAAAACTATTCCATACAATAGTGAATCAAATGGCAAGGCAGAAAGAGCCAACCGTGTTCTAGAAAGGGCTAGATCTTTATTATATGAAAGTAAACTTCCTTTAAAATTTTGGGCTGAAGCTATTAATTGTAGTACTCAAGTATCTAATGTTACACCACGAAAAGGAAAGAAAAATCCCGTTAGAAATTTGGACAGGTAATAAACCAAAAATTAAATTATCTGAAAAATTTGGCTGTGTGGCCTATTTTCACGTTCCGAAAGTATTGAGAAATAAATTTGAAGTTCCAGGAAGACGTGGAATTATGCTAGGATATGCTAGAGAAAGGAGGGGATATCGAATTTATGATATTAAAAATCAAAAAGTAATTGAGGAGAGATCAGTTAAATTTAATGAATATTTAAAAGGTAGTAATTATTTAGGTGAGATAGAAAATGAAACATGGGATATTGACTCTTTTTTGAAGTCTCTCCCGAAAGAAACGAAATTAATCAAAATACAGAGAATGGAGTGTTGTATAATTTTGATATAAATAACGGACCTGGAGCAATTGAGAATGATAACTCAATTCCCCTTCAGACCACGTCATCACCTCGGACAGGCAGAATCCAAATTCCGGTACTTGAATTGAATGATGTGCAAAATCAAATCCCTGTGAGAAGATCGGAAAAGCCAAAATCTAAGCTGATGTCTGTCCATTTGGTGAATAATGTACCAAACTCTTATTTTGAGGCAGAAAATAGTGCTAATTGGAAAAATTGGAAATTAGTAATGGAGAATGAATTAGATTCGTTAGATAAACATAAAGTTTGGGAAATTGTACAAAAACCTGCGAAATCAAAATTAATAAAAACTAAATGGGTATATAGCTTAAAACAAGATGATGCTGGGAAAAATATAAAATACAAAGCAAGGCTTGTAGCAGCTGGTTTTAATCAAATTAAAAACATAGATTATTCAGAGTCGTATTCACCAGTTGTAAATATTGAATCTTTTCGGTTGTTAATTGCACTTGCAGCTAAATTAAAGTTAAATGTTAATTTCTTTGATGTAAAAACTGCATACTTATATGGTGATTTAGAGGAGACGGTGTATGTGTTACCCCTCCTGGTTATGAAAAATTAATTGGAGATGATAAAGTTTGTAAATTAAAAAGGAGTATTTATGGTTTGCCACAGTCTGGTAGAAACTGGTACATGAAAATAAAGGGTGAATTAGAAAATTTTGGTTTAAAACAATTAGCTTCTGATAATTGTGTTTTTATTAAATCTGTTAATCAAAGTGTTCTTATATTATGTATGTATGTAGATGATTTAGCAATTTTTTGTAACAATGATAAAATGTATGAAGATATTGTTAGTAAGATTAAAAATGTATTTGAAGTGGTTGAAAACAAAACTAATAAGTTTTTAGGCATGGAAATTGAAAAATGTGAAAATGGTATTTATTTATCCCAGTGTGACTACATTAATTCATTATTAGTCAAACATAATTTAGAAAATTGTAAAAGTGTGAAAACTCCAATTGTGAAGGGGAAGACAAAAATTTTTCCCTCTACAAATGAATTTATTGATATTACTATGTATCAGGAATTAATTGGTGAACTTTTTATATTTAGCTAATAGAACTCGACCTGATATTTCTTTTGTAATATCTTATTTATCCCAATTTAATCATAATCCAGAGAAGAGACATTACAATTTGGCTAAACGAGTGTTAAGATATTTGATGGGCTCAAAAGATAAAAAATTGTTTTATGAAAATGAATTTGGTATTTTAAATGCTAGTTCAGATGCTAGTTGGGAAATGCAGAAAATGGAAAATCATTTTCTGGAGGTGTAGTTTTACTAGGTAATTCATTAATTTTATGGAAATGTCGTAAACAAAGAGTGTTAGTTTATCAACATGTGAAGCAGAGTTATTTTCTATTTCTGAAATTTGTAAAGATATAATTTGGACTGTAAATTTGTTAACTGAATTAAAATGTGAACAATTTATAAATAATGCTGTAACTTTAAATTCAGATAGCCAAGCAGCAATTCAGTGGATTAAGGAGTACCCGTTCTTCAAATAAATCAAGGCATATGAACTTACGTTTTCATTTTATAAAGGATTTAATTGAAGATACTGTAATTAAATTAGAATATGTCCAAACAGAATTTTTAATTGCAGATTTCCTTACGAAAGCCATGAATGTAGAAAAGTTAGAATATTCAATGCAAAAAATTGCATTACTCTCTTGATTTTATGTCACTGTGTTTATTGTTATATTTTATGTGTATTGTGTATATGTCTATAATGTTTGTATTGTTTGAAAAAAAAAATGTATCACTCGCAGGAGGGGTATGTTGGGGTGAGGCGAGTGAACTATTTTTTTCTGGCGGAAGGATAACTGTGTGATCCGCCCACCCGCTCTTTTTCCCGCCTTCACTCCCGCGCATTCCTTCTACGAGGTTGACGAGCTGACCGTTCGCTGTGTGCTTTTGGGTCAGACTTGCTGTGTGCAGTATCCGCGATCAATATTTTCGTATGTATATAAATAAATGTGATGTCCCAAGATACCGTAGTAGAAGTGATTTCACAAAAAGAACAACAGTTTCAGTGGACAAAAGAATGTGAAGATTCCTTCCCTCCAGCTTAAAGAAGCTTTGACGTCTTCACCGATCTTAATATATCCACAACCGGACAAGCCATTTATCTTGGACACTGATGCCAGTAATGAGAGTGTCGGAACAGTATTATCTCAGGAAATAGATGGCCAGGAACGAGTCGTAGCTTATTGGAGTAAGTGTTTATCGAAACCGGAAAGAAATTATTGTGTCACTCGAAAAGAGCTACTGGCTATTGTGAAAAGCCATCGAGCATTTCCATCACTATCTCTATGGCCAAGAAATTTCTTCTACGTTACCGATCATGCCTCTTTAACCTGGCTAATGAATTTTAGAAATACTGAAGGCCAGGTAGCCAGATGGATACAACGGCTCAACGAGTATTACTTTGACATCAGACATCGTAAAGGCTCCTCGCATGAAAATGCTGATGCCCTTTCAAGAAGACCATGCCCAGAAAATTGTCGTCATTGTTCCAGAGTAGAGACCAAATATGACTATGCTATACGCCAGATAACAACTTCAACAGCGACGCCACCCGATCCCTGGAGTGACGAGAAAGTTCGAGAAGACCAGATGGCGGATCCTGATATTAAACCCCTTATAGAGTTTATGGAGTCCTCCAGCAATAAACCAAGTTGGCAGGACATCTCGGCTTATAGTCCTACAACTAAGCATTGTCGAGCCCTCTGCCGGAATTCTCTACATCTCAGGAATGGTGTTCTATACCGAAAATTCGAATCAGAGGATGGAAAGACATTCAGGTGGCAATTAGTACTTCCTCGATCTCGTATCCCAGAGGTACTCAAAGAATTGCATGGCAGCCCACAGGAGGTCATTTCGGCGTCATGAAAACTTTTGCACCGAGTTCGAGAGCGATTCTGCTGGGGTAAAGTGAGCTGACATGGAACAGTGGTGCAAGTCCTGTGATGCCTGTTCAGCTAGGGAAGGGGCCAAAGATACGTAGCCGAGGAAGCTGCATCGCTACAATGTTGGAGCACCCTTCGAACGTATCGCTTTCGATATCCTGGGACCTCTGCCAAGGACTGCGTCTGGTAATAAGTACCTACTTGTTGTCATGGACTACTTCACGAAATGGCCGAAGTGTACCCCATTCCGGATCAGGAAGCCCCCACCGTAGCGGAGGCTGTAATTGCAGCACTGGATATCGAGATATGGATACCTCTTCAACTTCATTCCGATCAGGGAAAGAAATTTCGTCTCTGCGGTATTGAAGGGGTCTGTGAACTACTCGGAATTGACAAGACCAAGACCCACCTTTGCACCCACAGTCAGATGGCATGGTGGAGAGGTTTAATCGTACCATCTGAATAACCTCTCACTGATGGTCTCAAGAACCAACAAGACTGGGACCAGAAAGTTCCTCTCTTTTTGCTAGCGTACCGCAGCGCCGTTCACGAGACTACCGGATATTCACCATCCCAGATGCTTTTTGGCCGAGATCTTCGTCTCCCTTGTGACCTGCTGTTTGGTCGCCCTCCGGATACACCTTCATCGCCTGAGGAGTACGTGCAGAATCTCCAGGCACGTTTTGAAGATGTAAACAATTTGGCTCGAGAACGGATCAACCTGAGGGACGGAGAAGATGAAGACTCGGTACGACACAAAAGCCACAGGACATCAATTCAAGGAAGGTGACAAGGTGGTTCTACAACCCGACTCGACGCAAAGGACTTTCTCTAAGCTACAATCGCATTGGGACGGTCCTTATACAATTTTAAAGATAATAAGCGACGTCGTAATCCGGATCCGTAAGTCAACGAATTCGAAGCCTAGAGTCGTTCATTACGACAGGCTTGCTCCATATTATGGCCATAATTCTTAGTGTGTCAATTATTGTGTAATTTATTTTGACCATGGTCTTGTATAAATAAGTTAGTGTGTAAATAATCTTGTAAATAATTTTGTTTATTGTTTTTGTAAGTGTTTATTTTCTACTATGCATTACGTGTTTATTTTTTGTACTATGCATTAGGTGTTTATTTTGTACTATGTATTACATGTTTATTATTGCATATTCATTTAATTGTTTTAATCAATTGCTTTTATTATTATGTTAACGTCTGATGAAGGGTTGTACTGCCCGGGACGTGCAGTTCTTGAGGAGAGGGGGGCAATGTTACGAATTTAGTCTTATTCTAATTGTTTCTACTCATTTGTGTTCATTTCTACAGTTTAATTTGTCGTATCTAATGTGATTTCAACCCTGTTTACCTGTAATATCATTTCCACTGCATTGCACGGCCCCCATGCTTTAACATTGGTTTAAATGGTAAACTCGCCAAATATTGCAGCTAGCGCCAAGTTGGCGACGGATTTGGCGACTTAATTTTTGGCGCCAAATTTGGCGATATATCGCCAAATGTGGCGATATGTCGCCAAATGTGGGCGATAAGCTTGGCGACCATGGCAACCCTGCTCCTAATATCCCCATTGTAACCCTATTGTATTGAATGTATTACTGTATTGAGCTTTTCTCGTACGCTCCGGATTTTTCTAGACCTTTCTATTTCTAGATTATTCTGGCAAGTGCAAGAGGTTTCTGACCGAAAGGTATAAAAGGGCCCGGGCCGGCTAGTCAGTTAGTCAGATCTCAGCTTTCATGCAAGTGATACCTCTCTGAGCTTGAGAGAGACGATTGCATAGTGCGTGTGTTATTGCTTTTATTGAGTTATTATTTTTGTGCTGAGTGTTTACTATTGCTTTTGTTAGTGTATTACATCGGTGGTATCAGTATTTTCATCGATTGTACGTGACTTTCTCGAACTGTTCTACAATTTGTGGAGGACTGTTTTGACCAAGAATAAAATTGTTTTGGATCCCGCTCTTCGGCTTCAATCATTTCGAACCCCCCGAAAACGTAAC
>BMAU01011688.1:0-29366 GCA_019973935.1 Trichonephila clavipes
CCATGAACAATTTTCTCTTTTGATTGTTGTACGACATAATTATGGTTTATAAATGTAAATGAGCAGAATATAAAAAAATGGACATCTGTGATCCTATTGAGGAAGTTGAAACTGATCAAGCAATTGAAGAATCTACTGAAATAATGCTTATTAATCAAGATAGCGAAAGTAAATATGAGAAAAACGTTAGACATGAAACGTTTGAGTTGATTTAAAATTTTCAAGATGATACTTAAAGAACTATTTGGAAGAAAACTATGGAGCACATAAATGTAGCACTTTGCCTTGTCCAAAAGACACAAGGAAGAAAAAGGTTCAAAATGATATTTGTTTATCCTCAAACTACAGCAAAACTACAATAACGTGAGACAAAATATGAGAGTTTTTGCTGGAAAATAACATTTATGTATTGTTAGCTAAAAGTGTCTGCGATTTATGTCCTTTATTAAGGTCGCGAACATGTGGAACATTTTCTTTAGTTTTATTGAATTATTTCTCCCAAATTATCAAAGAAAAATGGAAAAGTCATTGAAGAGTAGGTAAGTATATTTTCTCTTAGTTAAATTATTCACTGGAATTTTGTGATTTTTATCGTGTATAGTAAAAGTAATTATAAAATTAGTTATAGTTTTTAAAACAATCTAAAAACACGCTTTTATAGCGAATCGAACTAAAAGTTTTAAAAAAAATAATCTAGATATATATTATAAATGCGAAAGTTTTTGAGGATATTTGGGCATTTTTCACGTAAAAACAACTGAATGGATTTTATTCAAACTATACAGTAATATATCTTATACATCAGAATAACACATAGGCTAAAATTTATAGCATAGGCTATAATTTATAAAGATATTGTGAGAAGTGTCAAAATATAACGATATTTGTAAAGTAAGTAGGAAAAAATTCTGCATCTGCAAGCAATTATAACATGTGCTGGAAAAAAGCCCATGTCAGCATATATCTATCTTTTGTTCGTGAAAGAACCCTCTTTGTTTTGGCTGCGCGAGGCCTCTTCTAATTAATTGCTGGTCGGCATATTTCCCTATTTTTTTTATTTGATAAACCAAGTTTTTGAGAGCTTCTTATAAATATCTCTTTATTTGAATGTCTTTTATGATTTTATTTTATGCATTTGATAGTAAATTCTATCTTTCAAAAGCGTAATCTTTTTATTGCTTCCTGGTACTTACAGTAGATAAACTTGTCATATCAACTCTACATCATATAAGTATATTTATAGTTTGTTTGTGGTTAGTCTTTAATTATAACGCTACCATTTGAATGATTAGTGAGATATTGCATTTTAAGTATACAAATAATTATAACTACTGTTCTGTATTTTTTTGGAGTGAGTGAATATTAACGTCACACTGTTCAGCTACACGAGTGCTCTTAGCAAGGAATCACGGAATTTTGAACCATGGTCAAGTGACGTGGACGACACTAAGCTTGCCCCCTTCTCTAACTACCTCAAAACACCAACTTAGAAGGAATATTCTACCTACACGGCGGGTCTTACAAAGCTCTAATGAAGCTCGAGCTATGAAAGAAGCTACATATTTGCCAACATGGCTCTATCGTTATCATTTGGCAAGTCGTTTCTCATGTCATAAATTATAGCCATTATAATTTAAGAATTGCGTTGCTTGCGAATAATACAATTTTAACATATAATAAATACAACTGAAAGTAATACACTGCTGGACAATTGCTAGGACGGATAACACTATCATCCATAGCAACCACAAAAATGAAGGGAAGCAAAATGTGGAAAATTAGAATAAGTGCGGGATATTAGTAAGAAGAGTATGAGTATGCAATTTTTTCCACGTCTGTTCATCACGTATTAGCGTTCATAAGAGCTTTAAAGGTTTTGACGCGTGTGGACAGTTGTTGTTTCAAGTCAAAGTTTTACTAGAAAGATTTAATAGACGAACTTAAAATTTTTGGCATGTCTTCCCGACATCACATAGATGATTTTATGCGTGACCGAATTATTGGAAAGATCAAAGAAGGGCGAAAAATAACAGATGTTGCCAGGGAGTTCAACATCGCTCACAGCGTTGTTTCATGGCTGTGGAAGTCATTTAAAACTACTGGAATGTGTAGTAGACGGCACGGGGGAGGTCGTGTTAGAAGTACGACGCCTGCAGAAGACAGATATATCGTCCTATCAGCAAAAAGGAACAGGCGTACCACAGCTCAGCAGGTGTCAAATCAGTTTCTTGCTGCCTCAGGAAACGCAGATCTCCCGAAAAACTGTTGCCAGACGTTTGAGGGGAGTGAGGACTATACGCACGCAGACCTGTTGTGTGTGTCCCATTGACCAGACAGCACCATACTGCCCGTTTGCAATGGTGTCGTGAGCATCACAATTGGACTGAACAGGACTGGGCATGCGTACTATTCTCAGATGAGAGTAGGTTCAGTCTGTCATCGGATTGTAGACGCCAACTGATCTGGCGCGAGAGTGGTACTGCTTATCGTCCAGAAAATATCCAGGAAAAGGACCGATATCCGACATGCAGTATCATGGTGTGGGCCGGCATCATGATCAATGGCCGCACGCGCCTACATGTGGTTGCGAATGGGACTATGACGGGCCAACGATACATTGATGAAGTTCTACTTCCCTCATGTTCGTCTTTTCCGTGGTGCTGTCGGTGATAAATTTGTTTTTATGGACGACAACGCAACATGTCATCGAACACTCGCTGTTCAGGATTGTTTAGACAGCGAGGGTATTCAACGTCTCGTATGGCCAGCGCGTTCTCCAGATCTAAACCCCATTGAAAATGTGTGGGATGCTTTGGGGAGGCAAGTTGCTGGTCGAAACTATCCTCCGACAAACAAGAACACCCTCATCCGTGCACTCACAGAGGAATGGGATAAATTGCCTCAACAGCTGCTGGATAATGTTGTGCAAAGTATGGTACGACGTGTGGAATGTTGCATCACACTCCACGGTGGACATATCCCGTACTGATACCTTTCTTTAAGGTGCCTGCTGACTTTGATGCATTGTTCCATTTCTCCGTACGCAGATCAAATGAACATTTTTTTTCTTTTCAGATGTTTCACAGCTTTTGTACTTTCCAGAACAATAAATATTCTTTATTCTAATGTCTGAACAGTGTGGCAACTATATTTTATCCTACTAGGGCCTCATGTCTCGCTTAATGTTATGCTACATAGCAATTTGTGATTCGTCCTTAGCAATTGTCCAGCAGTGTGTTAATGTATTACACTTTCAGATATAAATTATTTACACTATTTTAAGAGCATTCTTTGCAAAACATTTAACAATGTGTTACTTTTGCTAAGCAGAGATCAGCTTAGGGAGAGGTATTTTCAAAAATTGATCCTCAAGATTGTTACGGGGAACTATAAATAAAGAAAAAACCTTTTTATCAGCTATTAGATGTGTATACTTAAAATTTAACAAATGTGTTTATTTTTCTTTCTTTTTTTTGTTTAGCTGAGATATGCAAAAAATATTTTTTTGTTTAATTTGCGATTCACGTAAATTAACTCATTAAAAACTTCTTTATCCTTCAATTTGTGTTGTTTAATTTTTCAGTTCACCCGTGCAAAGAACGGGTATACCAGCTAATAGTAATATATATTACTTAAAAAGTAACAGATATAAAATTGATTTACTTATCTTGTTAATGTGTGCGGTTTATAATTATGATCGTATTGTAGCTTTACCGCCAAAGTGCATTATTATTGCATTGAATACATTATTATTTGGGGGAGGGGCGATAAAAATTTTGATTGAAAATTGAGTCGCCAGTAGTAAAAGCTTTGAGAAGCACTGCCATAGAGCATTCCTTTCAATTCCGGCAAACTGAGGTCTTCCGCAAAGAGGTTTACAACGTAGTCGATGTTCCTTCAAATTTTCTATATCATTTAATACGGTTATTTGCGTTCATTTATTTAAAAATTATTTAACTATTAAGATTGGTTTTACGTTTAGATTCGAAATTTTTCGCAGATAGAATCCTGCCGGCTTTAATTCTGACATGTTTTGTAGTAATAATTTAACATAATTAAACATGCATAAACAGACATAATTTAGAAAAACGAATGCGGTAAGTATTGCGGATTTTATGAGTGTACTTGAAAGTTAATGATGACACATAGGCTAATAAATATAACGATGAGGAATTAGAAAGATTTATTGTGCGCCTTATGGTCCAAAGAAATAAATGGGTGATTAGTTTGATCCTTGAAGATAAAATGAAAAATAAGAGTTAAGTGTCAGATAAGGGATTAAATTTTTAATCTAATTTAATTATCATATATATATATATATATATATATATATATATATATATATATATATATATATATATAAATATATATATCCTTATATATATATATA
This sequence comes from Trichonephila clavipes, assembly GCA_019973935.1. NCBI lineage: Eukaryota > Metazoa > Arthropoda > Arachnida > Araneae > Nephilidae > Trichonephila > Trichonephila clavipes. Next base: position 4,391 of record BMAU01011688.1, read on the forward strand.
TCCTTATATATATATCCTTATATATATATATATATATATTTAAATATATATATCCTTATATATATATATCCTTATATATATATATATCATTATAAATATATAAATATATCCTTTATATATATATATATATATCCTTTATATATATATATATCCTTTATATATATATATATATATCCTATATATATATATATATATATTTAAATATATAAAATCAATTACAATAATCAATTGAAAAATTGAAATATATGAATCTATAATACTAAATCCCATTTCAAAATATCAATGGCGAATGTAAAAGATAAATGTCCATCGCTTTCAATCAAAACTAAAAAATTATAAAATAAAATAAAAATTTATAAAATATTCAATTGCAATCTAGGAATTAGGACCGATAAGTTGGGTTAAACTAGTTTGATTGCGCCAACCTTCCGCCTATTGCAACTTGGTGTTAATTGGAAAATATCCAAATTTCAAAAATTTAAAAATTAAAAAGTTAAATTGTACCATTATACTTGAAAAATTAAACTATTCGCCATCGCATTCTGAAAAGATATTACAACATTAAAATATTAAAATTGAAAAACAATTTAGTGCATAATATAGAGTGAACTATCAAACACTTAAGATGATGCACCCATCTTTAAAATAGTTGTATAGGTAGAAAAAATAGTTGTATGTGTATAAAATATTTGAGATCCGAAAGTTCAAATTAAAAATATCTAAAACAAAAAATTCAAAACTAAAACTGAAAGTTCAAACTAAAAAAGTCTGAAAGCCAAACTAAATCAAAAGTTCAAACTAAAATCCGAAAGTTCAAACTAAAAAGCTCCAGAAAGTTCAAAACTAAAAATCCGAAACTCAAACTAAAACTAAAAAGCCTGTAAACAAAATCCGAAAGTTCAAAACTAAAAATCCGAAACCAAACTTGAAAATCCGAAAATTCAAAGTCTAAAAATAGTCTAAAACCGAATGTTCTTCAAATTAAAAGCCAGGAAAAGATAAGCCCACAAATGAATAGCGTAAATCATTAAAAACCACCAAAGAGCATCCTATCATAATATTCAATCCACTTTGCGGAACGCATAATTTGATATTTAATATATCAGCCTCACCACATCCGATGTTTTGCTCATAACATCTACCAATGCCATGTCAATCCAAACGATTCATGATCTAACACTAGAGTTTAACCACTTGGCCTTAGATGCAAACCAGACGGCATGTAAAACACTTACTTGATAGGTCATAAACATTTGATTGGTCATAAATGTGTGATTGGACATAAGTGTTTAATTGGTTATATAATAATTTTAAAGTGTAGTCGTATAAATATTGGTCTATAGGGCGTATTAAAATGTATCCTGTGTATTAAAATGTGCATTATTGTATTAAAATGTATCCTCTCTCTCTCTCTCTCTCTCTCTCTCTCTCTCTATATATATATATATATATATATATATATATATATACATAGAGTTAAGAGAGATTTCGATGTTTTAAAACTATATATATGTATACTTATATATGTATATATATATATAACAAAGAAGATAGGTTTCCTTTCTCTTAGTTTAAATTAATTCTTATATTTTTTAATATACCTGAGATAATATTTTTGGAGCCTTAATTACTAGTGATTGCTCTGAATCTTCATGAATTTATCAATAACTAAAATTATAAGGACTCAATGCAGTGCTCCATAGATGCATCCATTGAATTAATATTACATTGCTGGAACCCCGGAAGGTATATTCGGCGGCAAATGTTGGGCTCTGCCTTAATTTACGAAATGTTTTTCTTTAAAATAAATGAACCATTGAATATTATTTAAATAAAAGTTTAATTCAAAATACATTGCAAACACTTTGTTATTTTACCTATATTTACAATGGATGAATAAGCAGATGAAACTTCTTCCAGATTTAAATCAGATGTCTATAGTCAAAATCTTTTTGAAGAGAATCTGGATCACCATTTTACGGAATTCCACGAAGCCACAACGTCAGACATTATGATTTGAAAGAAATTGTGTGTTTCACATCTACGAAAATGATGGATGTGTGTAGTGGCTGGAGAAAATTTACATACGATTTAAAGAAAAAGGGATATAGTTTAATTCAGAATTGTTTCCGTCGTAAGAGAACCGTCCAATGCAAAATGAATGGATTAATCACAGTCATCTTTCGATATTCGATAGAAAGTATAGATGAAATATGAAATAATTTCTTGGGTGTATTATTCTGCAAACAACTCTGAACTAATGGCAATTTTTTTTCATAATTTATATATTTTTTCCATTAAGCTGGCATTAATTTAAAGAAATTTATATTTTTGAGCATGATTCATTCATTTGATTTAATCATTTTAAATGAATACTGTATTATCTCCCAAAAATTGTCATAATTTGTTAATTCAATTATAATGACATAAGTAATTGAAGAAATAGTGAATAAGAATATAAAAAAATATTCCTTTTAAATAATAATTACAATGAATTGATTCACATATATGTAGTTAATGAACTGAAACCTTATGAAAAACAATTTATTCACCAAAATATTGGCTTAAATGTTTGTCTTTTTTCTCATAATATTGATATTGTGATGCTTAATGTCTAAGAAATACATACTTTATTAAATGTGTGATTAGTTTATTTTACGATAAAAAAGCATATATTTACGGAAATTATTTTATTATTTGTTATATAAATTTATTTCACTAAATATATTTTGTATAATTTATCGATTCATGATTATAATAATTGTACTAAACACTCAGTGGGTGCGAAAAAACATAATAAAACTTTAAAATCAATTCCGAAAAAAATACCTATTCTAATAATGCAAAGGTTCACTTGTTAAATTTCCATGGATTCAATTTTGAAATATTGTAAGCTTTACGAAGAAAAAAAAATAACGCCGAAAGAAAATGTTCACATACAACGCTGCTGTTGAAAAATTTGTTTTTCAACAAGCTTCTTCTACCCAAGGTATGTATCATGTCGTTGACCGCCGCGACGCTTGTCTCAACCTACAAGTTGGCTTTTTCTAGCCTCTCTGTTGTGCCTGTATTACTTCTTTTCTTTTGTGTATACTTAATTTATATTAATACCATTAAAACCATTTATCAAAACTGATAGTAGCACCACTTTCTTTTGGGGATCCTTATATATTATTCCAAAATGTTCATTTCTCTTTTGACCAACCTCATAGTTAAAAAGTAAAAAAAATTAAAGATTTTTTTAGGGGTGTAACTCTTACTCATACCTATATATATATATAAAAGATTAATTTAATGTATATAATATATATATATATATATATATATATATTATATACATTAAATTAATCTTTCAATATAGGCTACTACTCATATACTAGAAAAAATTATATATTTTGTTTTTTTTTAAAATATTTATCTAAAAATTAACTTTTAATTAATATCTTTAAATCGTTAAATTGCTATAAAACTTATTTTGACGATTATTTAATTAATTACAATAATACTTCCCAATACAGTCAGTATCAAAGCTAAAATAAATTTTCCTGTTTAAGTGAATTTTGGTCTTTATTAATTTTAATAATTTGTATGAAATGTCTTCTAGTATTAAAAATGTTAGTGCAATATTTCAAATTAAGTATTGCATTCCCTATTCGATTCCTTTTGCAAGTATTTTTTAAATATTTTGATTGCATGTGATTAAATAAAAATTGTTTTAAAAATAAATTTTAGGAAAATCCAACAATTTATGAATCCTAGGAAAAAAACTAGAATTTTATGTATAATATGATATATATATATATATATATATATATATATATAGAAGCTTTACTCTAAATAAAAACACAAATACAAATAAAAAGACAGAGACATTTGAATTGTTTTTCGAGGATTATTGAATAAATTTTAAGCAATCATGAAAATAATTTTTTCAAATTCTAACAATTTAAACACCTTTAAAAATTTAAAAATGCTCAATTAAACAAAATAGTAATCATACAAACAAATTTTTTCCGACTAACTTTTTAGATCGTGAATTTCAATTGGAATATTTAAAGACTGTTCTTGTTTTTTTTCTAAATCATACATTGCTTTTCAAATGAATAAAGGAAATATTCTAACCAGTTGCGATATTTTCTTTCTGTATTTTTCTTTTGATATTATGACTTGATTGGTATGCAAGCATGGAAATAAATCTTCTTCCTCATTTGTTTTGTAGATATAGTTTTCTGTAAAATATAGTTACCTGATGCCTTTTTCTACACATCTTCCTAATACTGATAAGTAAAGTGGATACTAGTGTCTAGTTCTAAGTAAAAACTTCTTTCTGTTATTCTCTTTAATGGTTTTCAATAGAGATTAGCTTCAATATAGGCATATACGGCTTGTATTAAAATCATTAATTCTCAGTGGTTTTATGGTGTAGAAACTTCAGTAAGCATTAGAAGGAGAAATGAAGAAACCACTATTTAAGTTTTTAAGATAAATGCGGAAAACAGAGATAAATCTGAAAACTCTGTCAATTTACTATTCATAACGTTCATCATTTTGCGTAATAATTATTTAATGAATTTCCTAGCTCGAAATATAACAACTTGTAGTTTTAGACATATGACGTTTAGGAACAGATGTATTCATGAGCGTTTCTTCAAGATGAAAACTTTCGCGATAATCCCTAAAAATATATATTTTTTTCACTCGAATATTTACTGCACAGAAACATATTTGTAGTTGGTTGAAGTTTAGTCTCTCTTAATTTTTACATGTATTCTAAATTGAAGACTTTACTGCTTGTTCTTATTCCATGTTTTCAGAATTGAAACCAATATTTTCTAATTAATTACTCCCTCTTTATACGATAGAACAAATCTTTTATTATACATTATTCTTTAGTTTAGGAATAGAAAACACCTATTTGTGCAGTTTATTCCATGAATGGTGACTTTCTCCTGACTTTCAGGTTTCAAAATATTTTATGCAGAATCATTCATAAGTTAAGTTTTGTTTAAATCACAGATTTAGCATAATATAATGTTTTGTCCATTGCTAATCTGACAAAACGCTTTCTCAACTGGCAACATCTGTAATATAGAGAAGGAACTAATTTTTTTCAACTATATATATATATATGTTTCTTGATTTTGAAGTTTTTCTCTCGATGCACAAAATACTCTTCACACAGTAGAAAAAATGAATATATTCCATTATTTCCTCAATTGAAATGATATTGTATAATAGTGTTGCTTAAGCCATGATTCTTACTTAGAACATTCAGTAACCTGTAAGTAAGAAGTTTTTTTTCAAATATATTTGCTTTCTTTTTGTTAAATTTCCCTTTAAATTCAGGAAAATTTTCACCGAATAAATTTCATTTGTTCTTTCATCATATTTACTTATTTCCATATTATATGTGTATGTAAATTAGAATCCAACGTAAAGAGAATAGTGAAACAAGTATAGCTCAAAAAATGCTGTAAATTTACAAATTTGTAGTATTAAACGTGATGAATGCTATCTCATTAAATAATAGTAATAATAATTATCACGTACAATTTAAAAAATCCTCATGGTCCATTTTACCAAATATAAAATTCTTTACTTTCACTTAAGTATTGGATTTATACCTGAAGTCGTATTCTGTACTTTTTTATTTTAACTGAACTGTGTAGCATAACATTTTCCATATTCATTGAATTCTTACAAATTGCTGCAGTCTAGATGATATGGAAAACGTATTCTTTAGAATACATGAAATAAACCACATTTTATATCGTGGTATTGAAGAATTCATAATCATCAGTTATAAAATCGTATGATGGATTCTGGATACAATATTTAGCTGTCATTTAGACGTATCTTCCAAAACTAAAAATTGCTTATTTAGCGGGATTTGAGTTTAATTCAGCTGAACACTACATTTGTGATGGAGCATTATAGTGTCCTTCTATTACTAATCCTCTTGAATATCTTTGGGGCCAGAATGGCAATTCTTTCCAACCAACCCGAGAAGAGAGCGCAGTTATGCTGATTATGAAGTGTATATATTAGAACGTTAATATTCGCGACAAAGAGCTAAGTAAGCTAAGTAAAGTGAGGTAAAGTTCTAGACGGTAAAAGTGTTAGTGTATTCTGTGTGTTCAGTGAGTCGGTCTGAAGATGCAGTGATGAAAAGCAAAAATTGGTCCTAGACCAGAAGAGTATTGCCTAGCAAGACACAAGTCAGATTGAAGGATAAACTGATTATTTACGGAATAAGCTGTTCGCCAATGAAATTATGGTAAGTTTGTTTATTTAAGCTTCTAAGAATAGAGTGGATAATCTTAAGTTAGAAGTTAATCTATAAAAGATAGATTCAGGGGTTAATTAAACTATTTTCTGAAATATGGTTTGCGTCGCATCACTCCTGATCATACGCCTCCTAGTCTACAGTTGTTGTATTATATATAAATTAAGATCATAATAAACTGATTTTATTATGGCAAGAGGTTAGTGGTTCATCTTTCGTTCTCTCAGATATAGGCTGAGGGAGGGGAGGAGAGGGTATCTCACAGAGGCACGGGGCAACACAAGGCCCCCATGTTGGGGCCATTGTGATATCCCCAAGGTTGAGGGCAGGCCTGTGATACCCCGTGGACTGAGGGTACCCTCTCTTCATCATCTACGTGACCATAGTTTAAGGAAATAAAAGATTGACCACCAAGACTCGTCCATAATAAAATCAGTTGATCATGATTTCAATTTATATTCAGCAAAACAACACTAGTCTAGGGAGGCTAATGATCAGGAGTGATGAGACACGAACTGAATTCTAACAAATAGCGCAATAAACGACGGAATCATATTTATAGATGATTTTCTAACTTACTAGAAACCGCTCTAGTCTTGAAGGCTGAGTCTAAATTATGTTCCCGCTATTCCATGGTGAATAGCCTACAGTCCTTATATTGTCAATGTATTATTCGATCCAACTTGATCCGGCTAAGAGATAATCTTCTGGTCTCAGACCCACTCCTAGAAATCAACTTCACTGTCCCTATCAGACCGATTCATAGAACTCTCTAGAATTCTCTTTAACTCGTCTCCTAGAACTTCACCTAGCACCTCACGTGAATACTAACGTTCAGATATATACACTTCCTAATCTGTATGAACCGCGTTCTCTTCTTGGGTTGGTTGGAAAGAATTGCCATTCTTGGTTCCAAAGATATCCTAAGAGGATTATTAATAGAAGTACCGATAAAGCCCCGTCACACAGTGTTCTTGAAAATTTTTGATTTTTAGCAGATAGAAACTTCAGAAAGATTAAAAGAATTCTGATGACAAGCATGCATGATTTTGAAGTACAGATTGTTTCCATTTAATTGTAGACAATGGGAGAAATGTAGATACAAAGTCTTTTAATAGGTTCCTGCAAGCCAATGAGGGAAACAGATAACAGAATCTACAATAAAGTGTCTCTTACTTGTTGATATTTTTATGACTCTTTATACATGCTAGAGCACAAATGGAAATGAAGAATCAATACCCTAAAGCCAAAATCCTCAATAACTTGCGTTTCTAGATAATTGTGGTTTTTGATGTATTCATATTTTTAATCTTTTTGGCTGAAACGTCCTAGCCACATTTATAGAATTGAACGTCACAAGTGTCAATCTATATTATGTTTTCTTTTGTTTTGGAGAAGTACTTTTTTGCTCGAGAATTTGTAATTTAAAGAATTATTTAGTATTAAATGTAAAAGAATAATCACAAATTTCGTTCTACGCACCTGCTTCTCAATACAAGATTCATCATCAGCTGAAAGGGTTAGGATTTTAATCAAAGGTGCAATATTTTCTCAGTTACGATCTGTTTTACTCTTTACAAAAATTCCAAAGAACAAAAAATAGCAGTTTGTACATAGTGAGAACTATTTCACTACGTTTTCAGATGAGCAAAAATTGCTTCAACAGTAGTCATTGATATATAACGCATATTTGTCTTCCCTAAACTGTGTTTTACTAGCGAGTTTTCCACAAGAAAAATACGTTTAAAGGTTTCCAATGTTCCTGAAATGCTTTTTTAGAATAATAACAAAATCCTACTGTAATTTTCTTTATATTATAAGTGTAGAGTTTGTAAAAGTTCTTCTGAGTAGACATCTTTAATAGGATTTAATAAATAGGTCAGAGTAATAAGAGTAATGAAATAAGTAAAAATGTAAATTACTAATATTTGTAATTATTAAAAATCTTATCAAATCTTTGAAAATAATGATTTGGTTACTTGTAACAGAAAAAAAAATTTGCATGCTTAAAAAAATCTAAAAATTTTCTTATATTTTTTCTGAAAATAATGGGTTTTTTTTTTCATATAATTTAGTTTTAATGAACGGAAAAGATTAATATAATTAAAGAAGTTGACGCTGTTCTATATCATTTAAAATATTCGAGGTATTATAAAGCTCAACATTGATCTCCTTATCGTGGGGGGAGCAAGATTTGCCCTTAAATTCGAGCGCATTATAAATCTTGTAAACCGGTAAAACAGTCTCACCACAGGGATCTTTTCCAGTCGTTTCTTTTTAAAGATGGGTGGTTCCAGCATGGGGTTAAATTTAGCTTCCAGGCACAGTGCTATGCACATTTTATGTAATATCTCCACACCTCACTACAGGAACCATGTTCTTTCGCCCAATTTTTGATGTTCATGTTTCGTTTATCCAAATATTTTCTTCTTGCGCACTAGCCAATTGAACTTTTATATCTAATGTTAAGGAAAATTTATAAAAACATCTTCAGATTGCACCAGTGGGTGTTTTCTGTTATCGTTAATGTTGTTGAATTTGAAATTTTGATTGAAACATTTCTTGCGTGCCGTTTTACCTTTCTTTGAAGTAGGTTTTTGTCACTTCTATTACAAAGCACAAAAATATGATTTCAAAAAACGATATGTCGTCACTTTGCATAAAAGCAATCAATCCATAAGAGAAAGTATTAAAGAAACATACTTCCAAAAGGTAACTAACTTTCATAGCTGAATTGATTAGCACAGGGATGAAATACTAAAAATAATCAAAAATTGCCCAAAAATTAAAAAACGCCACTTTATTTGGAACAAATTATCTTAAACTGAAGAACGCGAGATACCTTAATTGTTACATTAATATTGTTGAGGTTTATACACTGGTGTGCAAAACTTAAGCAACAAATGTAAAAATTGAGCAGATAGCCATGAAAATTGCAGAAACGGAAGTCTGGAGATCAGTACAGTGAACAAGTAAGTCAGTAGGAAACGTCATGCGCTTGCAAATATCAGGAACGAAACGTCGGAAGCGACGTGAGCGTACGCAAAACGCGTGATGTCGGCGCGCGCTGCTCAACAGTAGAATAAAATGAAGGACGGAGAATCAATTCAACATATTCGTTGCAAGAGTCCCAGTGAGTCAGTTCGTGAAATATGGCTAGAAGTAATCACCTGGACGACTTCCACACGTGGCAGAGTGATCGGAAAGCTGGAGGAGGAGCGTACCGTCACTCAGTGTAGCTGCAGAGTTCGGAATCAACAAAAGGTGTCGCTTCGCGCGCTTAGAAAGCGCGTTCCAAACCACAGGGTACAGCTAATAGAAAGGTTGGTGGTGGCCGCCCAAAGACGACAACTGCAGGGATGACCTATATATCATCCCTGCAGGTGAAAAGAGAGCCGACAGCAGTCAGCGAGCGTCATTGCTCACCAAATCTCTACAGCAAAGGGGCGACAAGTGTCATGGTTTACTGTGGCCAGACTCCTTCACAAAGGGAGCCTATTCGCTCCGCCGTCCTGAACGCTGCCTCCTGTTGAAAGTTAGCCACCAACGCCACCATTTACAGTGGTGCAGAAAGCACAAAAACTGGACAACTGATCAATGGAGTCGTGTCCTCTTTACGGATGAGGAGTCGGTTCCATGTGCCAGAAGCGATTCTCAACGCGTTTTGATTTGGAGAGAGATCGGGATACGGTTTTATATCAGTAACATCAAGGAAGAGACACCATTAAGGTGGTCCTGGAGTTCTTGTCTGGGGAGGCATTATGCTGAACGGGTGAACAAGCTCCACATTTTCGATAGAGAATCTGTAATCGAGAATCTCTTGGCGGGAAATTACTTCTTCCCCATGTCTTCTGTTCCGAAGTGCCATTGGCCCAGACTTCATTTTTATGTGGATGACAATGCACGGGCCACATCGGATTCTTGCTGTTGAGGAGCTGCTAGAAAGTGAAGATATCACTGAATGGATTGGCCAGCGTACTCCTCAGATTTAAATCCCATCGAACATGTGTTGGAATGCTTTTGGAGACATATTGCAGCATGCTTACATCATCCGGAGAACACCCAACAATCAAACAGATGCTGATTGAAGAATGGGATTGCTCATACCGCAAGAAATGTTGCACCAACGGGTTCTGAGTATGTGGAGACGGTGCGAAGCAACCATTGAAGTGAGGGGAGGCATATATCATATTCATGAACATGCTTGTTGTTCTTCCTGTTGGATAGACCATCATGAGTCACGATACTATGCGTTCAATAAAGCTTGTTTTTGTTTGATTTCATACCGTATGCATTGTATTCCTTTTTTCAGCGCCGATGCTTTCGTCATCCTTACGTACATAATACTCTCCCTCATTTTCTGAATTTCATGTCTCTCAGATGATTTTTCCTTAAAGAAAAATGTAAATAAACCCACCTGTTGCTTAAGTCTTGCACACCAGTGTATTTTGTTTATTGAAATAGATATAAATACATTGTGTTGTGAACATTTTAAAGTAATGATTTTATGTCAACAATGAAGAAAGCTTCAGTTTAGTTTCTCATTGTTTCTTAACAGATTTATTAAAACTGATAATATACGTATGTATATATTATCGATTTGTATGAATATATTTATCTGCGTTACCTAAAATCGATACAGACAAATTTTAACTCGAACTAAGTTGAATTTTTAAATTTAGACTTATATATCATTAATAACAGTATATAGCAATATTTTTAATAAAAATGAACGTTTTAACTTTAATCTTTATAAAGATCTCAAACATTAATAGTTTTACGCATCTATATTTAGAAATATATTTTAAATTTTCACGATGTTTAATAAATAATTTAACTACACATAATATAGATAAGTTCAAGAACTTTCAGAAATTTATATTTAATTGCATAATGGTGCTTATACCCTGGACTTTCTTAGATTAACGTACTTTAAAAAATACTTTTAGGGTCCTAAAATTGGAAGTTAGCGGCGGGGTTTCATGATAGCTTTCCAAAATGCGGCAGATCCACTACACAACATTAGGTCCATATTGTCAGCTTGCTAGTGGTCCCGCTGTGAAGAATATGCATCATTACACCCATGTGTTTATGTTTTGGTATAAACATAGACCAACATTTACACGATTATATTTTAAAATTCTTAATGATCAATCAAAAAAGCTGTTTACGTTTTGCAATCTGGTTTGTACATCTAGCATCAGATATTAAAATTTCAAATGGGAAATTTTTTATCTTTTGGATTAATGTGACTTGATGGTGGAGTTTACGGCCAGATTAATATAAATGTGATTGTTGTAGGAGAGAGGAAAATATTCAGGAGGTGAACACCACACTTTTTCATAATTTAATGTAAAATATTAGAATGCTTTTCGATGAGTTTTTTGGTGTTTCATGCAATTACAATTTGTTGCATGTTCAGGTATTTAGGATGATTGTGCTATTTTCCTGAGGTATTTGATTTATGAATATACTACGATCTTAATTTGAACTTTCAAATTTTAGAGATTTCAGTCATGAATTTTTGGGGTTCTTTTATACTTTCATTTTAAAGATGTGGGCATTATTTTCATTTTTGCGGATTCAGTTACATTATGTACTATTTGTTTTAGAATTTTAACATGTTTATGTCATAATAACTTTCTCAGAATGATGTCGAATTTAATTTTTAGGAATTAACTTTTAAATTTCAAATTTTTTTAGAATTTCTATTTTCTTGATTAGCCTTCCAAGTTGCAATAGGGGGAGGTTGATACTAAACTTGCTTCCCCTAATATCAGTCCTAAGTCCGAGGTTGCACTTTGATATTTAAAAAATTTTTAAAAAATTTGAAAACGTTGTGGTATTTTTTTGTTTTTTATTTTTGTATTCGGCAATGATATTTTTGTGTTTTGTGTTCTAGATTCTTATAATTTCAATGTTTTTTATGTAACAACATTATTGATCGATATATATATATATATATGAATAATATATATATAATAATAATATGTATATATATATATATATATATATATATATATATATATATATATATATATATATGAAAACTTAATGTAAGGTTACTTTTCTATTTGAGCATATCTATCATACATTTTAATTCATCTGCATTTCTTCTCTTCCTTTTAAAATTTTTTTCTTTACTAATCCCCTTTGATGTTTTTCCGCAGGAATATCTTGCTTCCAATTAAATATTCTCTTTCAGGCTGTTTCATTACCTGTATCATACAATCACCAGGAAATCGGTGCTAGAATAAAATCCATAGGCTTTTATTTATTTCATGTATCAAATAATACAATTGCCAGTTTGTACGTTTAAAGACACGATCGAAGCTTCACAATAAACAAGAACACACATGTCCCGTTACTTACACTTCCATTGTAATAATATTATTGTTCAGTCACTTATTGTATAGTTCAAGATTTGATCGGTTTCTAAAAAATGTATTTCATTATCCAATAATACTTTAATATACAATAATTGACATCAACCTCACAATTTCTTGATGAAGAGTCATATTTGCATTCATTGCTGACTAATACATCTGCCTTTTTAAATTATTATTTTCTTAAATATATTCTTGTGGCTACTCTAGTCATGACAAAATTGCATGCATGTAGCAAATATATTGGGAAAAAAATATCTAAATATTATTGTACAACGAATAACTCAAAAGGTTAATATTTTTAAAAGATAAAAAACAATATACTTTTGCGAATTAGTTTACAAAGATATTTACTACAAATATAATCATACTCCTTTTCAGCCTTATCAGTAAATGTGAAAGTTTCACCTCTACACCCTAAAGGTAAATGTTTTAATTCTGCTTCGCACGATCGAAATTAAAGGAAACGTTGTATGTTACTTTACAATTTTTATCCATCAATGATAACTTAAAAGCTATATTCATGAATTTGATTTTTGTAGAGATTAAAATCAAGTATTCTGGCAAGGAGATTGAAATTTGGTACAAATTTTGAAATGAAAAAGAACAAAATCTCAAATATTTATTGTTAGCCATTGCGCTCCCGCTTCACTAGATGTTTTATAATGCTGCATGATTGCATACTTTTAAATGATTGATATCTAAGCCTAGGCAATAAGTTTTTGATTCTACAGTAAAACATTCTTAGAGCCTTGGACTTAATTTAAAAAAATGCTAGAATTGAAATGCCTAAAAAATTACATTTATATTATCTCTCTCCTTCCTCATACTAAAAAAGTGGAAAATTGCATTAATTGCTTTTTAAAATACTTCAAAAATAATGAAATATATATATTTAACTTCCAAGTGGACAGAACGCATTTTTCCGACCTACTAGAGAGGCTTCAGAAAATGACTGCACGGATTTTTCTGCCTTCAAGTAACGTTTTCAAAAGCGGATTAGCCGCACTTTTCTGAAATCCTTTCCCTTTAAGGTTTACATCTTGAAAAGATAATGAGACGGAGGAAGCAACACAGCAGAAGTTTTATGGCTCGCAGGGAACCCTTCGTGTTTTGACTCCATCGTAAAAATCGGGGAGAAATTTCTTTACAACCCAAGAAGTGTGTGTTTCTTTTTGCTAGCTTGTATTTTAAAAGTTTCCAAAAGTCCCAACGCATAAATAAAATATGTTACAATTCCCTTTTGGTTTCATATTAATTTCAAACTGTTACAAGTTGGGGAATGTCAGGGCAATCTGCTATTTTATACATTAGACGAATTATCTTTTTTAAGTATATTCTCTTTAGCTTCATTTTTCTTATTCAAAGCTTTCAGTTTTTTGAAACATGATTATTTTATTATAAGATACCGAAAAATTAATAAAAACATCAAACTCTTTTTAAAATTTGGAACCTTTTCAATTTTCCAACCACTAAAAATGAATAAATTTAAAGCTTCATCAAATCATTTGAAACATTTTCTTTTGCACTTTGATAAAAATAACAACGAAAAAAAAAAACTAATTAAGATTTATTAGTTTTTTTTTGTAGATTTCAAAGCCTAAGTGTTCAGGGGGATTTAAGTACAGTGCCTGGTTAAATATTGTTAAAAATACACCGAATTATATTTGAATTTTAAGTGCTTGAACTTCAGTTTACATCAAAGACAACATGAATGAAGATTTTCACACATTTTTAAGTAACTTGAATGTTTGAATAAATGGTAATCAAAAATAATATACGGAAACATTTACAGTACACATTTATGCATATAAATAAACATAAAAAGCTCAATTTTAAATTCGAACTGTTGAAAAACATTCGAATTATATATTGTTCAAAAATATCTATTTATATTACAAAATACCTCAACATTTATCTCTTTTAGGAGCTAACTGAATAAGTAATTAAAATCTGGATATGTTTTGAAATCTCGACTATTATAAAGCTAGAAATTTTGTTAGAAATTCCATTTGAAATTTCGAAAAAAAATGCATCGCGCAGTTAAAAATTATTTACCATAAGTTTTAGCAATTGTTTGAGTATAAAAAAAATTTCAAATTTTATTATATAGTTTCTTTTGGTATCTTTTAATATATTTCGGCCGTGGTAGCCGAGTGGTATAGGTATCGGAACGTGGCTTGCTTTGTCACGAGTTCGAGCCCAGTACCACTAAAGACCCGCCGTGTAGGGCAGCGATGCACGTTAAATCTGTCGAGAGCTGAAACGTCCCCCCCGTTGGTGTGGTGGTAGTTAGGAGAGAGGGGTGCCAGCTCAGGTGTCGTCCACGTCAACTTGACCATGGTTCAAAATTACGTGGTCCGTCGCCAAAAGCCCTCGTGTAGCTGAACAGTGCGACGTTAATATTAAATCATTCATTTAATATATTTCGAAGATTTCTTTCATACAATCAGTTGAAAACCGCATGCTAAGAGCAAAATATACTAAAAATTGATGAATATACAATTATAATAAATTCTTACATAGAGAAGCAAAAACTGAGAAGCTAAAGCGTAGAATAAAAAAAAAAATTTTGAGTATATCTGAAGTAGTTTTCGAAATATTTATTTTAAAGTTTAGAAAATTTGTGTGCGTTTATGTTATACTCTTATATCAATTAAATGGTTAAAAATAATGTGTGGGTGTTAATATTAGTCATGCAGACGTTTGATGACACATTCATATACCAATAAAAATTATCATGGTCATTGATGCGAATATCAAGAATTTTATGTAATTTTAAATTCAGACATTAAGATATTGATGTAGAAAATATAAAAACGTCCATCTAAATACATGAAAATAGAAGGTCTGCAATAAAACGACTTGACAAACAAAATCCGGCATTTTTCGCTTACTTTGTACAGAGCCGTCTTAGTCAGGGGCGATCTGGAAAACAGAGAGAACCGCGGTTTTGATGGATGCCGCTCTAGCTTTTTAAAGCTCCAAGGAAAAATTATATATATATATAAATTACAAATGCAAAATAAATCTTGTAATTTTCCATACATTTTTATAACAACGAATTGTGGAATTGGCTTCCAATACATTGTTGTGTTTGACAATATCTAAGGTAACCAACCCTACTTTTAGATTGATTTGTACAACTTTTCGTAACCGTATTCCTTTAAAATTAATTCGTGCAGCCGAAATACACCTTTTTTGTACCCTTAAAATTTATGTTAACTATAACGGTTAATTTAATTTATGCAACTTGTGAAATGTTCATAATTAACCATTTCCGTCTAAACAGTTTACATGAAAAGTTTGACTCCTTCATTCATTAGGATTTATATAAGATTCTAACATTAAATTTTATTTTCACAAGAAATAGGATTGAGTGGTAGTGTATAGTGCTTCCACACCACAGGTCTGGGGTTCTATTAACGGGCTGCGCAAAGGTCGACTCTGCCTTTCATCCTCGCTACATTGGGTCGATAAATGAGTACCAAGCTTGCTTTGGTCTTAAACACTGAAGGTCTCTTCAGACAAACCACCAAATCGGGACATCTGTTCATGCACCTCAGCGTCCAATGGTCACGTGTATTATGATGGGCACAGTAAGTTCCGGCCCTCATGGATTGTTGTGCTTCTGAGTTTGTGTCTTAAGTTTGAGGATTACCTCACTTTGGGGATACCCCTTAGATAAACATGTATTTCCACTCATTTGCAATTAAACATTTTTCTTTCAATTACGTTTATTTCAGAAGGAAGTTTGATTTTTCAAATGTATTTGCTTAGAAACATGTATATTTGTGTATTATATTAAAATTTGACCAATCCAAAATTACATGTTTTTAGCTCCTCTAAAAGCTTTTTAGATTTTTACAACTGATCTTACAATCCATATACGTTTTATAGTAGTATATTTAAAAAAATGATAAGGACATTTTTACGACTGTGTGAGCTTTTATGCCTCGTTTATAAATAAAAAAAATTGCATTCAGCTACAGTTTTTAAAATGTACAGAAATAAGTGAGCAACAGGATACTTTACATATTATGAATAGTTTTGACTGCAGTAAGATATATATTTATATTTCAGATTTTTTACAATTTGAATAGAAGTTGTAAGCCATTTTGCGAATAGTTTGATATTGAGTATAAACCCATAGGCTGTTTAATATTGTAAAATGTTTTACTTTGATACCAGCACACATTAAAATAAGGCTCATTTGCAGTTATATGATCAGCTTCAGTGATATTTAAATTTTCAAAAAAAGTCTACAAGTAAGAAAACATTCTTTCACAACCGCACACCACATCTCTCATACTATATCTTCCCCTACAGCAGGAAATATTTGTGTATACTTAAAAATTTAATACAGGATACATTTCAAAGTGTTAAATTTGTTTTTAAAATTTGGTATGAATACATTGTGGAACTGTCGGTTAACTTCACTGAACAAAATTGTTTTAAGTGTACTGTTTTGAAAGACAAGATTAATTAGGGGAGAACTTTTCTCACAATAGAATTTGTAATGACTGGAATTGGTGTGAAAATGTAGTTATCGATGTGTGACATTTTTCCTTGTAACAAAAGAAACAGAAAGATAAGAAATTTAACTTGAGTAGAAAAAATGGTTAGAAGTACTGTCATGCGCATTTGAAGAAGTATATCCCCCATTAAAATTAAGAATTATTGACTGAATGTGTGTTATGTCCATCACAAATGCCGATGTAGAAAAGGAATTTTTTATTTAATACAAGAAGTTCGAAAAAGAGAACACTAGAAGGAAAATTTAAATTTTTTCCGAAAAATAATCAGTTAACATAAAAATATCTTTATATGATTTTAATTAAAATAAACTAAAATTATTGAAATCCTTTTTATGCTATTTTAAATTAAAAGTATAACTGAATAGAGAAAGATCGATTTTATTTCAGAACTATAATCATTGTATGTAATATTTATTGTGTTATTGTTTAAAAAATGATATAGGCCTTTGCTCTTTTACGTTACTTTTAAAAAACAGGTGAGCGCGTTTCTTACTCATATTCAAAAATGAATGCAGGATGCTTTTTCTGGTTCAAATCAATACCAAATATATATATATATATATATATATATATATATATATATTAATTTTTAAAAATGACAGAAAATAAATTTTCTTTGAAGAAAATATAATTATTTTTCAACTTCTAACATACTATTTATTATTTCATTTTTTCCTCTTTTTTACCTTTCATTTCGTTTTTAATTTTACTGTGACTGAACATATAGGAGAAAGAAAACACCGTATCTTTCAAAAGAGGGTGATCAAGAGAGATATCTACGCTTTTCAAAGAAGATTAGACGCAACTTAACAGCTATCTGTAAACGATTGATCTCTTGGTTCTTACTTTTTCAAAAGCGACTGAAATGGTCGAAAATTTTCCCGTTCGACCTCCGGAAGTTCTAAAAGAAGGAAAGGGAAAAAGTATGTTTGCATTTTTGAAGGAATCGCAAAATAAGAGTTAAACGCTTTCGGAATAACCTTTTCAGGAGGAAGGTGTCCAGTTAGAGGGTTAAATATATATAAATCAATCACGGTTTAATAATCAATTAAAAATTGAAATTATATGAATCTTATAATACCAAATCCCAGTTCAAAATATCAATGGTGAATATAGAAGATGAAATTCCAAAGTTTTCAAACAAAATTAAAAAAATTATAAATAAAAATTTATAAATATTCAAGGGCAACTTCGGACTTAGGCATGATAAGTGGGGATAAACTAGTTTGATGGTGCCAACATTCCCCCTGTTGCAACCCATTAGGGGATTAATTGGAAAAATATACAATTCTCAGAAATTTAAAAATTAAAAAGTTAAATTAAAACCATTATACTTGAAAATTAAGCTATACACCATCGCATTCTTAAAGATATTAAGCACAACATTAAAATATTAAAATTCTAAAAAAGAAATAAGTGAATAAATGAATCTTGAACATCAAAGATGATGCAGCCATCTTTAAAATGGTTGTTTAGGTAGACAAAATATCTAAAATTCGAAAGTTCAAATTAAAAACCCAGTGTGTTCACAAATAAATAGCGCAAACCATTAAAAACTCACCTAAGAGCATCCTATCAATAACTCAATTCACAATTTGTTGACGATTTCTCACATTTAATACAACACCAAGCCACTTCTATATTTTGCTCATAACTCCCACTAAAGCCATATCAATCCAAATGATTCATAATCTCACATTAGAGTTAAAAACTATTTGGTATTAGATGCAAATCAGATTGAATGCATAAAAGGGCTTGATTGGTCATAAATAATTTTTAAAGTATATTCGTGGAAATATTGGGCATTCTGCGTGTGAAATGCATATACTCGTCACAGCTGAACCACTAACAAAAAGCTGGACTTTGTGGATCTAATGTTGCGTGGTGATTTTGTGCATTTATGAGTTTAAAAATATATTTTAAAGAAATGTTTTTTTCTGATTTATATTTTTTCTCAAGAAGTTGATGGGATAATCATTCTGTATGCAACAAAAATATAAATGTCTGGATTTTTTTTTTTTTTTTTTTTATGAATTTATCAATAATAGTGTACTCATTAAAATTATAATTTATCATCAAAACATTTAAAATTATATTGCTAAACATTGATATATGTAAACAACTATAGAAGTTCAGAAATATTTATGGCATTGGTTAAATGCTTCCCTTTATCATAGATATTGCTATATAGTTTGTTGTCAAATACATTTAAATCTAAATCTAAAAATTCAACTTTGTTCGAATTAAAAATTTTTCTTTATTAATTTTAGGTATTCCGGATAAAAAATTAATGCTAAGTTTAAATTCCCCTGTCGCGACCTATACTAATTAAATCATCTTAATAAGAGCCAAGATGGTTCATTTGTTCGATTTGATTCATATTGGTGTAAATACAAGTTAGCACAGTCTTTCTCAAAGTGTGGGGCGCGCCCCCTGGGGGGGCGCGAGCATATCGAAAATTTAATGATTTTTTTTAAAAAAATAACCGGAAAGAAGTGAAACAAAATACTTTTTCCAAAGTAAAAAAATGCACAGCAACACAGATATAATTTATGTTTATCATCTGGCGTTCTTCTTTTTTTAACATAAAATATTACTCGTTAAAAGAAAAAACGAAACTCAGACCCTGAGAAAAATTCTAAGAAGATAAACATTTCATCACTGTAATTATTATTGAAATACTGTATATTAGTTGTAGAAAGAAAAATGAAGACATGATTTCACTTTTCAGCCAGGCAGCATAATACATTTGCTGGTCATTTATTTGATTGATCTTCAAACTTACTGGTATGTTTTCTACATTAGTTCTATCCCATATTTTTGTATTTGTTTTCATAGGAATTTGTAAATAATGAAGAGTTTTACAATATTTGGAAAAAGAATTGATTGATTTTGAAGGATTATTTGGCTAAGATTTATTTTTACGAGTAATTTCAAACATATAAAGCATAGTGAAAATGTCATAATCCTTTTTAGAGCATCCGTATTTTTCTGAATACACTTTTTAACCAGGAGCGGTGGCCCGGGGCATCAGTGATCTGTATTGAAGGAAGTTGAAACTGATGAATATTATTCATGATTGAGAAACACGATGAACATGAAACGAAAGGAAAATTTTCAATTGCTTCCTAAAGAACTCCATCAACTGAAATATGAAGCCATAAGTGTACCCCAAAGGTTCAGTTCGACTTGTCAAAAAGACACTAGAAAGAAAAAGTTCAACTTGCTATTTGTTGACAACCAAAGATGTCACGAATTCGAGCCCAGTACTACTAAAGACCCGTCGTGTATGGGAGAGGTGCACGTTAAATCTGTAGAGAGCTCAAACGTCCTCTTGTTGGAATGGGTGTGGTTATTAAAAAGAGGCCAGCTCAAGTATCGTCTCTCGTCCAACCATGGTTCAGAATTACGAGGTCCGACTCTAAAAGCCCCCGTGTAGCTGAACAGTGCGGCGTTAATATTCCACTCACTGGATCTATGAATGCCTATTAAAACTACAATAACTTGAACAAAATATAACAGATTTTCCAGCAAGTAACATTTCATGTAATATTAGTGAAAAGAAATTATCTCCTGATTTGCGTCCTTTTTATTAAGGTGTTTCGCTTTTTCAATCATTTTCGTTCAGTTTTATTGAATTTTTTCTCAAATCAAAGAAAAGATTGAACATTCCTTGAAAGCCGGTAAGTATACTTTCTCTAATTAAATTATTCACTGGAATTTTCCAATTTGTATCGTGTAGAGTAAAAATAATTATAAATAAATGATTGGTGGTGAGTTCCCCCTCACTACCATCAGACGTTAGTATCGAGTGCGCGCCTACTCCCGGGTTAAAACATTTTGAAGTCTCTCACTTTAAATATTAAAAAGTAACACAATTATTCTTCATAGGAATTTTACATTATTTTCATTACTTAATATTAATTCTAAATGCTAATTTCTGTGATGCTTAAAAGTACAGTTCTTTTTAAACAGTTATTTACAATTATATACATTTATCTAAAAATCATTTTACATTTTTTGATTATGTACAATGTCGTGCTAGCGGTTTCTCTCCTTACAGTTCAGCTATTATAACAAGAATAATGTTATATTTTTTAAAAATGAACTCTCGTGCGAAGAGCCGGTGTTTTCAGCCAGTATACGTTTAATGTATCAGTACTGAAGAAAAAGTATTTTATAAATAATTTCTGTAATACTAAACTAAGAACAAGTTTAATAATTATTAGTGATTTCTATGGGCTTGTCTTGTAGAGCAAAGTTTTTCAAGGGAAGGTTTACCATCAGATATTGACACTCTGAGTTATTTTTCTATATTTAGCTGAGATCTATATTTTGTCTTCAAAGCAGCCACCGCAGAAAATCCGGTTTTAACATAGGTAGGAATGTTGAAAATGTTAATAGTATACGAAGTGATTTTGTTTTCAGTGCAGAAAATTCATCATCCAACTGTATCTAAAATTCAAAGAGCGATTTATTACAAAATTTCCTTAATTTTTCACTGGATGTGAAATCTATGAAGATTTCTTCTTCTGAAGTTGAGAGCCCTTGTGGAGTATCTTGAAATAAACCCATAATCCACGTCGTAATTTCTACCAAGTTGTCCTCTCACTCAAGAAAATACTTTTTAAAATTCATTGCCAACTTGGCTAAATGATTTTACATGGTCTTAAAACAATTTCCACATACGCTGCTCTTCAGATTTGTAACTTTTAACACATAACGAGCTGGGGCTTTTTTCCTCATCATTTACTAACAACAGTGGTAAATCCAAAATTTAAGTATTTTTGAGAATATTTTCTTGGTAGCTTTCGGAACCATGCTCGTCTGTGTACTTTTTAAACCTTTATTATCATCGAATGCTCGCTTACGACTTATAAATGTATGTATGATTTTTTTTTAATCTACAGCCGTAAATGCTTAATTACCATGAATTACAATTAACGTGCAAATTAAAAAAGTATGCATTCACAAGCTAGAGTCGGTAGCTATAGAAGTATCGAGGTCGACCAAAACTGACTAAATTGTACGAGGAAAGCATTTTTACATGTTTTGCGCAGACGTCCTATAGGTTGCCCAGACTCACTCAAACGTACCCGATAATGCCAAAAGTGATGGATATGATAAGGGAGCTACATAGACTAGACTATTTTCTAATGACATTGTACTTTTTTGAGAATGAATGCTGAAGGAAATAAATCTTTAATTAAATATATCATTTTGCGATCTGTTCCAATTTAAAAATTAAGAAAGAAAAATAACATAATAATAAGTAAGTAATATATATTTTAAGTAATTTTCTTAAAATATATATTATAAAAATAACTTTATATACAAAATTTAATACTTATGCAGTTTATAATTTGAGATCGCATTGTAGCTTTAGCGTCAAAGTGCATTTTTTGCATTCAGTACATTATTGTTGTACAGGGGGCATGACAAAAATTATGATTGAAAATTTGGGTCGCCAGTATTGAAAGTTTGAGAAACACTGGGTTGCAGACTATTGGTGGCTGACCACCTGAGGAAAATCCTTTTTGATTTATTTTTAAGGTTTGTTACCAAAAATTATATATATATATAGGAAGTTCTCCTGTATAACAAAACGAATTAGTGTATTGAACGTTTCAAAACTAATGTAATCATTCAATCCATATTTCTCATATGCATCTGAAAGTACCTGAATAATAATATCTTCTATTTTGATGCGGATTAGAAAAATCTTCGAAATCAAATCGATGCACAAAAATACCTCTTGTTGCGCAACCTTCTTTATTACACATTATGGTTGTTTTTATAATAAAGTATCTTTAAATTTGTCTATTGTATCTTGTAATATGGTCTGTAAAATTCTTTCCGATTTGGATAAATAAATATTACCCATTTATTACCCTGCGGAATTTCACTGAATTTTATGAAATTTAGGTGCAAAAATGTATGGGATATTTATTTTATTGCTAGAAATATTTAATTGTTTACAAAATGGGAATAATCTGTTGAGAATCTTTCTTACTTCATATGCATTACTATTTCTATATGATCATTTATTAATTTACTATTGTAATATTTACCTCGTTATTGCATAATTCCTGGTTTTATCAACATGGGCATATTCAAAAATTGTTGTAAGTTTTATTGAGTCTTTTTAATTTCTTCTTATTAAAACATAATTTTTTTGTTCCTAAAATTAATTTCAAGAGTCCCATAGAACAATAAATATCTATTCATACAAAATATGCAAAAGAGGAGTAAATTATATTCAATTGCAATATTTTAGAATAAATTTGTTAATATCTTTCACAATGCTGTTTCTCACGTTTAAGTTATATTTAAATAGTTTAATCGATAACCAGCGCGTTTTGCGCGTGGCTTCTCATAATTTGTGATCCTAAACTATTTCTAAGTTGCCTGTTACTACGTGCACATGATATTCATCCACGTATTTCCTGTAATCATTTTACACATTAAGACATTTCACACCGGGAATAAATCCATGTGTTTCTTCAATATTTCAGAAAATTGTATCCCGTTATATGATTTGTTCATGTATAGAAAAGTACAATATATATATATATATATGTATACATATAGATATATATGCATATATATATATATATATTTCTAGCAGCATGGCCCGGATGTTGCACGGGCTATTCTCTACTGTTATAAATTTTCCCTTTCCTTCACAAAATCAGAACTTCTAATACTCATTTTCAAGATGACTCCCCCTCCTTGGCTTAGCCCAGCGTTGCTCGGGCTTTAAGTTAATGCCTTCAAACTTCATATATCGATTGCAAACGAAAATAATTTTAAAACAAAAATAGTAACAAAAATAATTCTTAAATATTTATCGGAAAAAGAATAAAAAACGAAAAACACAATTTTAAAAAAAAAAAAAACCCGTATTTTTTATGTAATTTTTAATCTTAGTACAGATTACGAATACTATCATTCTACACTAGGAAAAAAAAGTTTCGTGGGATTATTTTTATAAATAAAGTAGTTATTAAGTATTTAAATAAAATTTTGATTCCTTTTGAAAGGTCATAAAAAACAGTTTTTGACATATTAATTTTTTTACAATGACTGATTCGTAAAGAGAAAATCATGAACTTTTTTTAGTGTAAAATATGATTTTGTTAGAGCAAAAGAAAATAATGGCGGAACGATTTAGGAATCATACTCCTAAAAACGTATGGATTTTGAATCATTTTAAAAAATTGTAAAAAATAGAAAATATCATTCTTTTGTGAAATCAATTATACCGTATCGTGGCAAAATAAATGATCTTTCCGATTCTGTAATTATTTTTTGCCCGAATCTCATGAAAAATTAGATCGCGTTTTAAAACGTCTGAAAAAGAACCGATCGAGATTTGGAACGTCGCCGCCTTGAGGGAAAAAATGGCACTAATCATGCGTTTTAAGGTTTTTAAGTAATATACTTTTAACTAATTAGAATATCGGAATATAAATGGTAAAACAGATTCCTCGTATCATTCCCAAACTTTTGGTACCTCTGGCGAGTTTCTGCGTCGTGCGGTCCGTGAGCAGATAGACATGCAATACGTTTGTTTACCTACGCATTTTAATACTGTAGATGTATTACAACTTTCTGTGTACTTTATTGTTTTTGCAATTAATTACAACACATTATAAAATAACTTTGTTTCATATAAATAAGCCCCGTTCCTTAAAGTATGCTGTCGTGGTTACTCCAAGTAATCATGAATTTTCGGAATAATTTAACTTAATTTAAAAATGATC
>BMAU01011692.1:0-11007 GCA_019973935.1 Trichonephila clavipes
GCATGTGCAGAGGGCGCTAGTAGTCCTCCTGACAGATATTGGTCAGTATGCTTGTAATGCATCCCTTTGGCGGACGTACCTACCTGTCCTCAATAAACAAACATTTTTAAAAGTATACAGTCATGCCTTTGCTTCTGAGCAGTCAAGTTATACATAACTCAAAGTCTGCTCATAATCCATTATAGATAGCATTTCTAGAATAACCACACCATTTGTGGTTTAAAATCAGAGCTATCGACCTCACCCCAGTTTTGTAGTCGGTGTGTCGAGCCCGAGCAAAATTCAAAATGGCTCCAAAGGAACTATCAGAACTCACCGTGTTTAACGAAGGAAAGCACATCTGCTCCGGTCAGATCACACGCATTAGAAACTCGCGCGGAAAATGTGGATTCACCATTGAATCAAGTTGAAATAAGAACTAAACTCTCGCATCGCTTTCTGAATGAAAGCAAAAATAGACAAACTTCGGACCGAAAGCGTTCTTTCTGATGAAGAGCTCATGGATTTCGAGACCAGTTTGGACACGATGGAAGTGGACGCAGATAATTTAGAGGTGAGTCTCAATAGTTCTATGAATCTTCTAATGTGGATACCTCTGAATTATCTGTGAAAAATGATTTTGCTAATTACAATGTGAAACTGCCATCCATTAATTTACCGGAATTTTCGGGACAATATATTGATTGGTTGCAATTTAAATCCCAATTTGTATCATTAATTCATGATAACGCTTGTTTATCAGACTCGCAAAAACTATATTATTTTGCAATCTGCCTGAAAGGCCATACGCAAAACAATTGCAACAGTAAACGATTCTTACTCATCTTTATTTGAAGCTTTAGAAGGTAGATACGAAAATAAAAGATTAATTTGTAAATAGTCATATTGCTGAACTTTAAATCTAACAAAATAAAATTTGAATCTGCTTTTCATCTCAGAAGTTTAATAGATTCATTGCAGAGTCATCTTAGAGCCTTAAAACAACTAGAATTAGAACCTAACGCTTTGTGTGAATCAATGTTAATTTTTTGTTATACTCAACGTCTAGATGATGAATCGCGTAAACAATATGAAAAACAATTACTTCTAATGATTTGCCTAAGTGGGAATAATTTTTTTAGACTTTTAATAAAAGGAGCCAAGCCTTAGAAAACGTACAAAGAAATTCTTCGTTGAAAAACAGAACGAATATTCTCCAAAATTCAGATCATTTGTCGTGAAAAGCAATGAAAAAACCTGTCCGTTATGTCCTTCAGAGACACCCAATTTTTAAGTGTAAAATGTTTCACGAGATGTCTGTTCAAGAAAGAAGCAAGCAACAAAGTGAGATCCTTAAACCTATGCTTTAATTGTCTAGGCCATCACCTTATTAAGAACTGTTTAAAACTGAACAGGAAATTAGGGTTTGTAATGCGAACCACAATTCTCTTCTTTGCAAAACAAATTGTTCCCCGACAGATAAACGAAACCTCCCCTCTCCACAGGGGTTCATCAGGTGGGCTATTTATGACCCGAGTCCCAGCAATGTAATAAATCCTCAAACCTGACGTGTCTACAATGAGAGTGGGTGGTGGAGGGTGGAGCGCCTAGGAAATCTAAATCTCCTATCAGTCAGAATTGGGGAGCGACTTTAAACCAGTAATTTGCCCTTTTTTTTTAGGATTTAAATCATTTAAGAAAATAGTAAAAGAAAAACGGAACGATGGAGGAAGGGGACGGCCGGTCCCTTCCTCCCGTAGGCGGCCGCCGAAGCGGTCGAGTTTTGAGGATCTTTGCGAGAGTTTCTCTCGACGAATCGGGAGGCAGCTACTCGCATGGGGGGCGGGGTCAGATGAAGATACTTTGGTCTTAGAAATTCAAGGGGGCCGAGACAACTCGTACCCTCTATCGCTGATTTTCGATGTGGCGATAAAAAACGTCCACCTTTTCGTGAGGTTGGGCGCTTCTAAGCTGCTTACCCAACTCAATGAGAGAGGGGTACTCAGCAAAGAACTTTCAGTTCGATGATAGCGTCCATGAACCCCGAAGGTTCCCGCTAGCATCGCTTTCAATTTCTTTTTCTGGTTTCTTTTTCTTTTTTTTTTTTTTTGGTGGGGGGGCTGGAGTTGTCTCGGGCTCTGAGTCGGCCGACACGGGCTTTTCAGTTTTGTGGTGCCATCTGGTGGTTTTCCTTTTAAGGCATTTGAGGAAGGAGATATCATTTTTATTTTGATTGATCGGGAGTAAGAGTTTGGGGGTTTATTTCTGTTTAAGGGAGCACCTTTTTTTTAGGTTGAATTAGCAGAATTTCTCACAGCGGTGCGAGTTTGCCAGGTGTCGGTTTTATTGCAGTTACTGACAGACGGGGTTTTCGGTAAATTCTTTTTATTGGGCAATCGCCCGTTTTATGCGGCTCGCCGCATTTAAGGCATCGAGTTTTGATATGGCAGTTTTTAGAAGAATGATTAAAATAAGTTACAGTTGTAACATTGGGTCGGGCCTGGTCGTCTATTAAAGGTATCAATTTTTACTGTTAGAAAGCAGCACTTGTCCAGTTTGAAGATGTCTGGGGAATCGGGTGATTTTGTAGTTCCACCATGAAGATGGGGAGCTTGAATTTTGACTTAAGTTTAGTGAGCTGAGCAACCGGAGACAAGGAAGCCTCGGTCGGAGAGGTCTTTTAATGTCGTCGATATCCGTAGATATCAGCAACCCTTTAATTACTATTTTGGGGTTTAGTATCTTGAGGTGGAGCGCAAAAGAATTGTTCACCTCTTTCCTTAAGGAAAGCGATGATTTCGTTGCGTTCGTCGGCAGTTGACGCAAAAATGCGCAAATATTCCCAGACAGCTTCGAATTGGTCTTGGGGTATTTTCTATTAATTTCTTGCATTATGAGATTGTAGTTTTCTTCAAATTTAAGGTGAATGGGGGGTTGGGGGTGGCAACTGGCATCGCTGTGTTGCTCTGAGTCGGCAACTCATCATTTCAGAGAGGGTCTGGTACTTATTGGTTGTAGTAACGGGTGCTGCCGCACAAAGGAGTAGTTGCGGGACTTTCTGCTTTTTAACAACTTTGGTGGGGGATCCATTTTGCTTTCGACCGCGAAGGTCAAAAGTTCAGGGAAGTGCGACAGGGGTTGGCTTTGTAATGAACGCGTTATCGTTCAGGGGCGAAATGCCTTTGTAGCTTGGAAGCGTCAAATTTCCCTCGGGTTTGGAAAAATACTGTGAATTCAACTATTGAAATTGAATGGAGCTTGCATTTCGTGAGGGGAAAGAATTTCCGCTGAAATTTCGAACGGAAGTTCATTTAAAGCTAACTTTGTGGTCACACAAAATTACTGGTTGCGTTCCTACACAGCCATTGGATTTAACAAAAATAAGGCCCTCAAAATATAAGATATGCAGATGCGGAATTTAATATTCCCAAAGCAATTGATATTCTCCTGGGAGGTGAAATATTTTTATGAATTATTAAAAAGTAAACAAAACAAAATTGCTACGACAATTCAATAATTGCAGGACTCCGTATTTGGTTACATTGTAACAGGTTCCATTCAAAACCATCGAACTATATATTATTTTGCAATTTCATCCAAGATCAGGTTGATAGAAATTTAACAAAATTTGGGGATTTAGAAGCAATAGGGAATTAAAGCAGAGTCTGTGCACCCGGACGACCAAGCCATGCAACATTTTAAATCTTGGTACACGTTTCAATAGGTCGTCAGTTGAAGTTGGGTTTCCTAGGAAGAGCCATACACAAGAGTTAAATGACAATTTTCCGTAGCAGAAAACGTGTAAAATCCTTAAACAGAAGATTCATGTTTCGTGATCCAGAACTTGTTTATTATTATAATATTCCGAAATTTTGAAAGAATATGAATCTCGCAGGAATAATTGAAAGGGTTCTAAGAACTGAAAACCAACTGAAATAGAGCAGTATTCTATTTACCACACCAAACGGTCTTTCGCCAAGAAAGCCTAACTACAAAAATGCATTGTTTTCGATGCAAGTTCCATGAAGAGGGACAACCATCTCTTAATGACTGTATATGATTGGTCAGTGAGAATTTAAACCCAAACATATTTACCTGATAATTTCTTTCGCTTGAACACGATTGCTATCACCGCAGATATAGAACGTGCATTCTTGCAAATTTCGTTACGTGACGAGGACAGAGATGCAGTAGATTTTTGTTTTCCAGACATTAGATCAAATCCAAACAGATCCCTACAAGTTTCAAGTGTATAGATTTGCGCGTGTGTGATGTTTGCTCTGCAACAATTAAGCATCATCGAAATTTTTCAGTGAGTATCCAGCAGCAACTGAAATGCTTGAAAGCACTTGTCTCTATGTTGATGACGTAATCAATTGGTGCTGATATCTCCCAAGCCTTAAAAGTATCAAAGGATGCTGAAACAATCATGAAGAATGGCAGCATGAAATTACGCAAATGGAATTCAAATGATCAAGCCCATTGATGAGAACTGGGAAAAGGAAGGCCTTGAGACACATCTCGTCACCCGACGACAGTTCTAAAAATCCCTTCGTCAAAGGTTTTTAGGAATACCATGATGTTGTCCGGAAACTATTTTACAATTGATGTTAAAGGACTTCAATTGGACACGTCAAAACCCATCACAAAGAATTGCTTCAATCAGCTGGGAAAAATATATGATCCAGTTGGGGTTCTTGTCACCCTACACAATTAGGCTCAAATGCCTATTACAAGAACTTGGCTGGCGGAAGTTATCCTGGGGATGACGAGCTACCGCCAGATATTCATGCAGTATGGTCACAATGGTGGTTACAAGAACTTCCATTTTATCAGAGTTAAAGATTCCGCGAAGAAGATCTTCGATTCAAGTGGAGATTCAAGTGAAACCAAATCATACCTTTTCCGATGCCAGTCAAAAAGCGTATGGAGCAGCCAGCCTTCTTGGCGAGTCAAGCACAAGGACGGAGTCAGCGTTGATCTTGTAACATCCAAGAGCCGTGTTGCACCCTCTGAAAAAGATTATCCCCGCCAGATTGAACTGATGGGCGCTCTGCTTGCTGCACGCTTAGCGAAGGAAGTCAAGAAAATCTAGATCAGAAGTGTTCAACCAGAGCCTTTTCTGGACGGACTCTCAGGTCACCTGCCATTGGATCAAGGTCCAAGCCATAGATGGAACTCCTTTGTTGCGAACAGGGTTCGCGAAATCCAACCCTCACCCGGCATCCAACTCGTGGTTCCACTGTTCCGGCAAGGACAACCCAGCAGAGCTTTTCGAGAGGAATCAGCGTAGACGCTCTTACAACCAACTCCAGTGGTGGAATGGATCCTCGTTTCACGTCAAATTGATTCCAGACCAAAGGACTAGATGAAGCGATCCCAGAAAGGGTGTATTTAACGGAAATGAAAAGAACTCAAACCCAAAGAGGACATTTCCTTGACATTGACAGTGACTAAAAACAATTTCCTTGAAAACATTATTGATATTTCAAAACAACTATGTAAAATTAATTCGTGTTGTAAGTTTTTCTTTACAGATTCATACACAACTGCAGAACCAGAATTACAAAGATAAAGGGACCCTTACTTCACAGGAGGTAAGTCATGCTGAGAACTGGCTGATCCACTCATTGCATGAAAGGGACTTCTATGAAGAAATGCGCAAATTTGTTGGTAGGTGAGCCTATTCCTATGAAAAGCAAATTGACTCCACTTAATGTTTTTCTTGATGAGAGCAATATCATTAGAGTAGGAGGCAGACTTGCCAATTCAAATTTAAATGAAGGCTTAATTTCCCATGATTTTACCTAGTAGAAACGTTTTAACTGATATTATATTGAGCCATTATCATAAAAAAATATTTGCATGCAGGACCCCACTCACTTTTATATCTTGTTCGTCAAAAGTTCTGGCCGTGGCAGAAATAACTGTCGTAAATTATTCATGAATGTGAATTGCCAGAACAAGCCCATCACTATGAATCAATTATGGCTAACCTACCGAGAGATCGTGTAACACCGAATTATCCCTTTAATGTCACGGGCGTTTTTGCAAGCCCATTCTTCATTAAGTTTAAAAATCAAAGGAAAGGGGGCATTAAATAAAATTTATGTAGTAGTCTATGTATGTTTATGTACAAAAGCAATTCATTCAGATTTTGTGACAGATCTCACATCCCAAGCATTCATTGCAAGTTTAAAAACGTTTTTTGGTAGGAGAGGAAGGGGTGTGCAAAATCACCACCGACAACGCTAAAACATTTGTTGGCGCAAATGCCGAAAGTAAAAATTGTTCAAAAATGATTAGATTACCTGATCACACATTAGCAGAATTTTGACAAATGAATCGATAGAGTGGAATTTTATCCCACCCAGGTTCCCAAACCATGGAGGGCTATGGGAAGCAGGGAGTAAAGGCATTTAAATTCCATTTAAAGAGTCGTGGGAACGCACATTTAACTCTCGAAGAGTTCATCACAATACTTTGTGAAATTGAGGCTGTGCTAAATTCCTGACCACTCACTCCTTTGACGTCAAATTTCGATGATTTCAGTGGCCGCGGTAGCCGAGTGGTATAGGTATCGGATCGTGGCATGCTTTGTCACGAGTTCGATCCCAGCACTAAAGACCCGCCGTGTAGGGCAGGGGCAGCGATGCACGTTAAATCTGTCGAGAGCTGAAACGTCCTCCCGTTGGTGTGGTGGTAGGAGAGAGGGGGTGCCAGCTCAGGTGTCGTCCACGTCATGACCATGGTTCAAAATTACGTGGTCCGTCGCCAAAAACCCTCGTGTAGCTGAACAGTGCGACGTTAATATTCAATCAATCAATCGATGATTTCGAAACACTGACCCCTGGACACTTCTTAGTAGGTAGACCCTAACATCCATAGTTGAACCGCAAATAACTAATATAAACGAGAATCAGTTGTCGAGATGGGAAAAAGAGTAAAAATTACCCAACATATATATAAGCTTTGGAAACGCGATTATTTGAATAATTTACAAGAA
This sequence comes from Trichonephila clavipes, assembly GCA_019973935.1. NCBI lineage: Eukaryota > Metazoa > Arthropoda > Arachnida > Araneae > Nephilidae > Trichonephila > Trichonephila clavipes. The sequence goes on from BMAU01011692.1 coordinate 6,986, forward strand.
CGTCACAAGTGGAAATTTAACAAAAAAATAATGTTTCTGTAGGAACCTTAGTTTTAATCAAAGACGAAAATCTTCCTAGTACGAAATGGAGTACCGGAAGAATAACTGAAATTTTCCTGGCACCGATGGTAAGGTGCGAGTTGTGAACCTGCGTATGCCAAACGGAAATATATTAAAAGGACAATCAGAAATCTTTGTATATTACCTGTATGAATTTTTGTTATTAGTAATTATTGTATGTGTATAAATTAACTTCAATCGTATTTAAGTATCATAAAAATGTTTTGTGTATTTTTCATTTAAGTACTGTAAATATTGTGTATTTTCATTTAAGTACTGTAAATATTGTGCATGGCCTTTTGCTTTGCAAAATATTGTGTATTTTGTATGTAAGTATCGTGAATTGCATTATGTATTTGTATTGAAATTTCATTTCAATGGCGGGGACTCTGTTACGACCCGCATGTGCAGAGGTGGGCGCTAGTAGTCCTCCTTGTTTACATTTTCGTCAGTATGCTTTGTAATGCATCCCCGGAGCGGACGTACCTACCGTCCTCAATAAACAAACATTTTTAAAGTATACAGTCCACGCCTTTTGCTTGAGCAGTCAAGTTATACATAACTCAAAGTCTGCTCATAATCCGTTACAGACATTTCTACAGAATAACCACACCATTTGTGGTTAAAATCAGAGCTATCGACCTCACCCAATACTTTTCTGCGAGAGTTTGCAATAATGTGCTATCACAACCGTATTGGCGACATTATACGAAACGAAGCGCATGGTTATCAATTTAGCACTTACGGCACATGTGAAATCGGGGTTGTCAACTTGGCGAGTTGTCTTGAATGTTAGCATTGTTTCAATAGTGCGTAATAAATTTATTTCAGCATCATGAAAAACTTTTGTATATATAGAGAGAAATAAACGAGTCTGTACAAACCATGTGAACAGTCCTGTGCCTAACTTCATGGAGAGAAGCTCATATTCTTTACTTTTGTCTATCATCGCCGTATTACTCAATACAACCTGCAATTAAAATGAGTTTTAGTATTATACATTCAGATGTTTTTTTAAAAAAAGCAAATTGTTTAATATAGACGGGTAAATTTAAGATTTAGTGGCCGTTTAAAAAATATTCAAATGTTGCACTAACAATCTCTCCTTTACTTTGAGTTCACATTTTTGTTTTACCTTTTGGTAACAAATAATAGGTAACGATAAAAGGACCAAAATTTTTAATAAGGTTAACACTAATTGTGTGGGTTTTATAACTAAACACTTTTAAATAGTTGATTAAGAAGTATTTATAAATTATCTTTGTGTTATTTCTGTAACGTATCATTTTTCATACAACTCAAACTGCAATCGAACTTTATTTCGCTCAAATTTCGGTTTTAATGATCATCTGACTAAGAAGGTGACTATACAATGAGCATTTCCAATTCTCCATTCATTTGTGTTTTTCTATGATATGCATAATTATGTGTAAATTAACCCTGTTTCATCCAAAACACAATCACATACTGGGGCGTAGCCCGTATCAATCCTTGCGGAACCCAAGCTACAGGGGTTTAACATATGTAACAAAAAATTGTGAAATATTAAAAAGGCCCAAAAGCCTCTCACACACAAAAAATATTATTTTGAAACAGAGCCTACTTTCAGAACTAGCTACGCCGGTGATGACAAGATAGTTCTACACCAACAGTTCAACTAAGCACACGTGTTTCATGCAATTCTATCAGTTTTTCGATGTTCCGGTAGAGACCAGTTGGGCTATTATATTGAATGCCATTTAAATTTCCAAGCGTACGGCAGATACTTGGTTGCTATCCAAAGAACAACATTTGGAACAGTTTTCAAACTAAGACTTCGACATTTTGGAACCATATTATCATTGAAAACCCAAAACAGCGGTATAATGTTAGAAAAATTGGAGCTCAGGAAGAATTTCGTACGACTTTGATTACTCCTGCGTAATCCCCCCAAATTGTGGTCCTCATTTGTAATATAATTTTTTTATCTTTTTTTCACTCTCAAACATGTATATATTTTTTTGTTAATCACTTAGTTCTGCCATCCCTGGTCTAGTGTTTGGAAGCTAATGCCTCTAAGGCCAAGTAATACATAAAAAGCCTCTTTAGCCGCCAATCACACGCTGTCGATCAACCTCTAGGATATAATTAGAAAAACAGACGATTACTTTTTTGTTGAGAGACTTCTCGAGTAGATGCTGTCACATTTGGTAAGACTAGTAGTAGCAGGATGTTTGGAATGTTACTTTATCACACATCAGATCTGTACTAAATTATTTAAATTTTTTAATTTTTTAAACTTTACAGAAGTGGAATATTGCTATTTTAAACTATGTAACTAATAATGAAAAAGTTATAAAAATCAATTAAGCACGTAAAAACATAGTAATAGTTTAGTAAGATATTCCGATGCAAAAAGGGGTTGCTGTTTGATATATCGATACGCAAAAGCAGTGGAGAACTCGCTCAATCCCGCTCTCGCCTCACATTATGAATAATTAGAAAAACAAGGCAAAACAAATTGTAAAAAGAAATAAATTGGCACTCATAATCGGACAACGTTTTGAATAACGAAGTTTTCATAATGGGGGAGTCTCTCTTTCTGACTTTTCTCTTCTTCCTGAAGAAAACAACTCCAGAGCAAAGTGTAAGATGCCAGGAGTAGAGTAAAGAGAGCACTCGGAACAAGAGTAGCCGAGGGCGAAATAGAGAAACACGTGTAAAAATAAGGTTAAGCTAGCAGATAGGGATGACAAACAACCTTCCTGACTAACGTTTCCCACAGCCAAACTGGAAATAAGCAATATAATATAAAAATTGAAAAGGGAAAGAACAGAAAACAAGAAAGTGAGTGAAATCTAAAGGGGTGTTTCTTTAGAGGGTATAGAACTTTAAATTGCAATAAAACAACGATGTATTATTCGATTGACATAAATTTTTTCTATTTGAAAGATAATCTTGTGGCATTACATTTTAAATATGATCAAGCAAGGCGTAGATTCATCGAATGGGCCCAAAACGAGATTGCCGTTGTTCCCGATTTTCATAAGCGAATTTTGTTTAGCGATGAAGCGCACTTCTGGTTGAATGGCTACGTCAACAAACAAAACTGCCGCATTTGGAGTGAAGCTAATCCACAAGTGTATGTCGAAACACCGTTACATCCAGAAATACTGACTGTTTGGTGCGCTTTATGGGCTGGTGGAATCCTTCTTCAAAAACGATGAAGGCCACAACGTTACAGTCAATGGTGATCGGTATAGAGCCACTGATTACTAACTTTTTCATTCCTGAATTGAACAATCATGATGTCCAGGAGCTGTGGTTCCAACAAGACAGCGCAACATGTCACACAGCTCGTGCCACAATCCGATTTATTGAAAGACACGTTTGGTGACCGCCTAATTTCACGTTTTGGACCTGTGAATTGGCCTCCAAGATCTTGTGATTTAACACCGCTAGACTATTTTCTGTGGGGCTATGTAAAGTCATTGGTCTATGCGGATAAGCCACAAACGCTTGACCATTTGGAAGACAACATTCGCCGTGTTATTGCCGATATACGGCCACAAATGTTGGAAAAGTCATCGAAAATTGGACGTCCAGATTGGACTACATCCGAGCCAACCGTGGCAGTCTATGCCAGAAATCATATTTAAAAATGTAATGCCACAAGATTATCTTTCGAATAAAAAATTCATGTCAATCGAATAATACATCGTTGATTTATTGCAGTTTAAAGTTCTATACCTCTAAAAAAACACCCTTTATAAAGATCCGCGACAAAAACAGCTAGTCAGTCTGATGATAGGTTTATAAGAATGTCAAAGTGGTGGTTTCAAAGGAATGGCCTATTTAGTTGTTGCATATACTTTCCTGTGATGTGATCTCAAGACAATGTGAGCGTCAAACGATGTGGTTAAAATGTCTATGTGCATTGATAAGAATAGAGGTTACTACTCTAAGTGGCAGCAATACGTAAC
>BMAU01011695.1:0-13811 GCA_019973935.1 Trichonephila clavipes
GGCTGCCCAGGTAAGGGAGGGGGATGATGAGAGTGAGAGTGGTGTGAGTGATAGCTTATCTTTTCCAGCAGCAGTTAAACACCACTATCTTTTATATATATATAATCCCCTAGCTTCCAAGTCATCCAGACCAGTTCATTAAAAAATGTGGAGATGTTGTGATGACCCAGGGGGGTCATCACAACATCAAGATTAATTTGAGCCAAAGAACCACCAAAAGCTATTTTGAATAATAATATTTATTTTTGTTATAATTTCCTCAAAAATATCTGATAACAAATAATATTATAATGTTACGTCTTCTAAAGGGATTTGCCTTTATATTAAATTAAATTACTAAGAATACGATTAATTACTAATCTAGCTCAACTCAAGTAAGGTTTACCGAAATAGGAGATCCGAGAAACACACGCGTATTCGAATTCTTAATTGTCCTTAACTTTAACTAAGTATCTCAACCTGACGCTTACTTTAAGCGTACGTCAATTTTATTTACCGCTGGCTTATATCAGCTTTCTGGTACGTCTAGAAGCACGATGTCTTCATGAATCTAATCTCTTTGAATCTTCTAGTTTTACTTTTAACGTTGTGTTGACTCAATAGCCTATCATCATCTCTCTTGCTATCTCGCAACCCTCGACTTAAATACCTTATCTAATTTGAATATCCCAAACTTCTTTTTGGAGTTGATTGGAAATAAACACGAATTTATATTCCCCAGACAGACGCCTAAGAAGATTAGTGGAAAGATTCCGTACAGATTCGTCACAATGTTAATAATGCTTTGGCTCGACGGTGTAAATTATTAATTTGTACTCAGTATTCCAAGCAATAATACATGGTAAAATTGAAACTTTAATTCACAGTCGTTCAACTACGAGTAAGTCCCATTATAACAGTAAAATATTAAATTGGGATAAAGGAGAGAGAGAGAGAAGTGGGGATAAGATATTATTTTTGAGTCAAATAAAACTACGGTAGATTGATTGATTGTTTATTGACGGGGCATTCTGCAATAACGCGAGATATTCTGGAATCGAGCTCACCCGAAGGAGGTTTAGGCGGCCTACAAACCGACCCCCTGGGAAAAAAGAGCTATTGGTCAAGGACCTTGCACTTTTGAGATGCTCACGTGACAAGGATGACACCAGAGCTGGCACCCCATTGCCTAAACTTCCACACCACGCCAACAGAACCAAGTTTCAAAAGATTTAACTTGCATCACCCTGTATCAACGGCCTGCCTTTTGAGGCACTGGTTCATTCAACACAATTGTGAGTGATATTTTATTTACGATTTTCTATAAAGCATCACGAAGACCACTGGCGACGGACCCGCAAATCTGATCCAAGATCAGATGACGATGACAACTCGCGAGTTGCCTCCTCCATGCAAACTACCATACCACGACAACGGGAGAGCTTTGAACTATTTAACGTACATCAGCCGCTCTACACTGTGAGCCTTCAGTGGTACTGGGGCTCGAACTCATGACACTCCGGCCACGAATGCGTGGCTATGACTACAATGCTATCCCAGCTACAATTTAGTACAGTAAGACTCATCGAAAAAGAATTAATTTTTTGCAATTTTTATAAATAATTTATACTAAACATATAGCTATATAGTGAAAAATACGACTTTCTGATCTTCATTTGTTTCAACATTGAGAAAAATATTGGTTTTATTTTTATGTTGTCTGATTTTTTTATGTTGTTATATCATATTCTTGTGGTAATTTTTACTTAAAAAAATATTAAATAGTACTTTGTCTCTCTCTTCTCTGGAATGTTTTTCTTTTCTTATTAACACGCTTTTATAAGTTTCACTTCTAGGTAATGGAATCTTTGGAATCGATTTCTACCCACTTTAAAATGTCAGATGAATTCGAAATTTTGAACAATTGTCAAGGACCGATGACAATACAATAATTTCATAATTTTGTTCCATTGTCCCGATTAGGATAATTCAAAAATAAGGATTTCAAGATTTGGCGACAAATTCATTATATTGTTTCCAGATTTGGCGACTAATTGCATATACCATTTTCAGATTTGGCGACTAATTCCATACTCCATTTCTAAATTTGGCGACTAATTCCATACTTCATTTCCAAATTTTGTCGACTAATTCCAGATATGGCGACTAAAAGACCCTACTTCTTAAAAAGATGCAACACTTAAAAATGAAAACGTTCGTTATTAATACAAATAAAACAAATAATTTATAGTTTAAAACACTAAAAAAACACGCTTTTCTGTTAAATTGCACTAAATAGTTAAAAAAATTATTCTTGATATAAGAATAAAATGATTAACGAGAAAATTATAATTTCATTAGGGTAAAAGCGTTGGGTGCTCTATGTATCAATTGTTATAATTTCTTACTAGTTCTACACCCAAGTACTAATTTAGTGTAAAAATTTAGTACAAATCACCCCACGCTTTTACCCCAAAAACATTCATTTTCTCGTTAATCATTTAATTCTTATATTAAGAATAATTTTTTAACTTTTTAGTGTGATTTAACATAAAAGGGTATTTTTAATTTTTTTTTAAACTTTAAATAATTGATTAAGTTTCGATATATGCGCGATATACCCATTACTTAATAAAATGTTGCAGAAATGCTCAAGAGTTGGTGTTTATTTGAGATACATGTGACTGATTCGTAATAAAGATGAATTTGGTTAGCAATATACGCTGAATTTTGCGAGCATAGTCATAAGAGTAGGTGTTATTTTAACGTCAATTTTCATTAATTAATAGCGGAATTCACGAGACAAGAAGCGCGTGATTGCGTTAACAACCGCTTGATAACAGCTTTCCGGAATGAATCAGAGCTCGATATCCGCAGGCAAAACATTGTTTCCTTTATTGAAATTGCCAAAACGCATTTCTAGACACTTTCCTGCGTTATTTTTTACCGTATCTGACATCATGCTTTTCGCTTTTCTTTATACATTTTGGAAGACCTTAGAAACATGTTGTTTGCCTCTTTTTGAACCAGTCTTTTTATATGGTTGCATATCTTTCCTATACGTCAGGAACCCTCTTTTTAAAGTAACACAGTTTAAGAAAAAATCTTTTCGATTGTCGTTACCCCGAGATCGTGGCCGTGGGAGGGCTCGAGGAAGAAGCAGAGTCATGATCTTTAGAATAATTTTATTCAACCTTTAACACTATACGAAATGCTCTTTTACGAGGTATGTAAATTAAGTAATGAGACTGGTAACGTAGTGTTTGATCTGGCAACACTGGGGAAGTGGGACATGGAGGGGAGGTAGGTAAACATGTGATGCGTCATCAGTATGAGTTTGAAGTCGCTGAGTCAAGTTAATTGTCTGTAGTGATTTGTTTAGTGAAACAGGTTTTTCTTGTGTGTTCTGAAATGAGTGACAATAATTTCGAGCAACGATGTGCTACCAAGTTTTACTTCAGACTTGGACACAACGCAACGGAAACATTTGCAAAACTTCAGCAAGCCTACGGAGGCAATGTTTTGTCAAGGGCCTAGGTTTTTCGGTGGTTTAAGGCATTTTCAGAAGGAAGAGAATCAATTGAAGATGAACCTCGCAGCGGAAGACCCTCAGTTTCAAAAACCACTGAAAATTCCGTTAGAGTCCGGGATCTTGTGCGTTCTGATCGTCGCTTGACAGTCAGAATGATTGGGAAAGAGTTGAATTTGTGAATCACACCACCGTTCATCAGATTTTGACCAATGAATTGAAGATGAGAAAGATCTGCGCCAAAATGGTTCCGAAAAACCTTTCTCGGTGAACCGTTTCTTCGCCAGTAAGAACATTCCTGTTGCTCCTCAGCCCCCTTATTCACCCGACTTGAGTCCTTGTGACTTTTTCCTCTTTCTGAAATTGAAAAATCACCTCAAGGGACATCCTTTTGGGACACTGGAAAACATTCAAACGGCTGTAACCAACCAGCTAAAGGCTATTCCAATATCCAAGTTCCACCAGTGCTATGAGGAGTGAAAGAAACGTCTCCAGCGCTGTGTGGCTTCAGAAGGCAGTTACTTTGAAGGAGATAATGTTGAATTGTAAGTTTATTGGAATAAACAAGTGAAAAATCAGTCTCATTATTTAATTTACACACCTCGTATAACTAAACTTTGGAAGCAATAAGAAATCTTAACCCGAAATCAAGTAACTAAATTATCTGAACTACTTATCTTTGTTAAAGCTTCCTTGAATGATCTTGCTCGCACCTTGATAGCTCGTTCAGCTTCAAGGGGGATGCCTTCTACTATATTCCAGTAGATTCTTCTTCTACTATTAATCTTAAGATACGCGAACACTAGTCGCTGCTTACTAACACTTGGATTTCAGCTTACTATCAACTCTTAGCTATTATCCCGCCTACTCAACGGCTGGCACTTAAATAGTAGTTGCATTTGCATAAATTAAGTCATCTCTACGGAAAGCGATTTTTAAACTAATATCACAGTTAAAGAATGTTTTCCCCAAAGGTTTTACTAGAAGACCCGTGTGAGGGAGTGATAGAATCTTTACGTCGCACTGTTCAGCTACTCGAGGGCTTTGGGCGACGGACTTCATCCTTTTGAACCTTGGTCAGGTGACGAGGACGACACTTGAGCTAGAACTCCCTACTCCTAACTGCCCCACTACATCCACGGGACAAATTTAACGAGCATCGCTCCCCAGCATAGTGGCTCTTTAGCGGTACTAGGCTCGAACTCATGGCATGCCTAGCACGAGTCCATTACCTTGTCCACTAGGCTACTGTGATCACTGTACAAGACCTGAATAAAACCCGTTACAGACTGATTTATTTTAACACGATTTAGGATTCCTGCTCCGCGAAAGGATGAAAACGAAAATCATTAACTAATTAATAATTTACTATCAGAGAGCCTTAAGACGGGTGCATGTGTGGGAAATAATTGTTAGATCTTTAATCGGAAACAACACATAAAACACGTGCTAAAAATTCAAGATCTAAAATTTTGCTTAACTGGTAAGCAAGAATTACAGTGGTGGCCAAAATTGTTAGGTTTTTTTTAAGTTTGTATGCTTACAAAAAATTTTACATTGCACAAGATGCTAAGTATTTTATATCATTTTAAAGGGAATTTAGTACTGAATTCAATACATAAAGCAAAATTTAAATATTTGCATTGTATAAATAATTACGCTGTAATAATTGTCGATATATATTAAATACTGATGATAGCAGTGAATTATTACAACTTAGGGAGGTTGCCTTTATTCTTTATTACAACTTCACGTCGATGTTTCTTTGAGCCGAAAATAATTTTAAGCTCTTCTTTTGTTATTACATGATGCCAGGAAACAATTATACCCATAATTAGTTCATTTTTATTTCATTGGTAGCTCATTCGAACAAGAGTTTTCAAACGGTGCCACAAGTTTTCGATAGGATTGAGGTCCGGAACTTTTCCTGGCCACAACAACAACTCAATGATCTTAGAACGGTACCAATCTTTCAATTAATTTACTGTGTGACAAAGATCAGAATTTTACTCAAAAATAAATGAAGCATTGTTTGTAAATAGATCCCTGATGGAAGGCAGAAGTTTTTTTTTTTTTCTAATCTCGGTTTTTTCCGAAAAAAAAAAATCTCAGTGGGTACTCCGGAAGAACACCAGTGGCAGGGCTCCATTAGACAATCCCCATGAATCCGGACATTTAGAATACCATGGATAAAAAATCGGTTGAGGCTCAAAGAAAATTGTGGAAATCTAAAATTTGAGATTCCCACTCACACCCTCCACAGCATCAGTTCTTCGTTAGAGAGTAGGAATGTATGCCAACATGCGAATGATCCACTTTCACTCACCAGTATGTCCAGACTAGTCTTCCGTCTGTATAGGCTCGATTTTCAAGGAAGATTGTGGGATTCCATTGATATGCCTTTTTCTCACCCCTGCTTCCGTCTGTATAGATTTTCAGAAGAGATTCATTGATTCCAGAGCCAGTTAACTAGGGCCGGTATCTCAGAGCTCTTAGTCACACTTGTCAAAGCTGATCATGAAAATAAATTCCATCGAGTTCAAACCAGCTCCTGTGAAACTCAGAGAGTGAGGTTCCACATCAGAGGAAGATAAGTTCAATGCCCTTGCGTAGGAAAAGGGGCTATGTTTCATCAATCGTCTATTGTTAATCCATGCATGTAGGTAGGCAGAAGTCCTGTGTTGTTCATTGTAGCTGTATAGCTTGTTAAAATACCGTGTAAGGTTATATAGTCTTCTTTTTGAAAAGGAAGGCAAGTTGCTCTCGAAGAGCACAATGTCGTTTTCACAACTGTATCGAAGTCCAGTAATTATTCTGGCAGCACAAAGCTGCACTCTTTCAAGTTTATTTAGAATGGTGTCCGAAGCACAGGAGTAGATTGGGATGCCAAACTCCAACACTGGTCTGATGAGGAGATAAATGTAGTACGGAGAGTGCTGGCCTCTGCTCTCCAGTCCCGACCAGATATAAATTTGAGGACATTAAGTCTCTTCTCTTCTTAATCACTTGGCCTTGAATGTGTTTATTGCTTGTAATCTCTTGATCTAATGTGTATCCGAGATACTTAGCATTTTTAACGTAACACAACTGAATTCCATTCATGGAGATCTTAGGTTGATAGTTGAAAAGATGTCTATTGGTTGAGAAAAAGGTGGTCAGAGATTTAGAAGCATTAAATATAAGCTTATGCATCTCTGCAAAGGAGTGGGCTTCCTCCATGGCACGGTTGAGTTTAAGCTCATTTTTCGCCAACGTCGGATCCGGAAGACCAGGCAATGATATCATCAGCGAAAATTCCGACTTCACAATGTTTAGCTAACTCTTTCTCAATACCGGTAATGTAGAGAGAAAACAAGACGGGATTCAACACCGAACCCTGAGGTACACCCTGCCTGATGGCGAAAGGATCAGACAAACAGTTATTGTATTTTACTTGAATGCATCTATCCCAGAGAAAGTCCGATATCCAGGGAAGGGCTCTGTCTCTTATACTAAAATAATCGTGGAGTTTGGTAATCAAAAGTTGACGCCAAACTCTGTGAAATGCTCTGGACATATCCAATAGGGCTGCAACTGTGTGGTTGGTGGGTTTCTTATTCTGTGCGTCCCGAATTCTCTGGCAAAAATACAAGATCTGATCAATCGCCCCATGGCCTTTTCTGTAACCATACTGCTCACTTGGACCAAGCCGTTGATGTTTAAGTGAACATTCAGCCTGGCAAGAACAAGCCTCTCCATGAGTTTACTAACAAAAGAGGTCAACGCAATGGTTCTATAGCTCACAGAGGTACTAGTGTCCTTTCCTGGTTTTAGAATAGGAATAATAATTGCTCTCTTCCAATCGCGTGGAAGACGACCAATTTTCCAAGAAAAGTTGAATATATCCAGAAGTTTCTGCATGCCATGAGGTCCTAGATGGCCAATCATGAATCCAAGAATGCCATCAGGGCCTCGAGATTTACGAAGATCCATAGCCCTGAGAGCAAAGTTAAGTTCCCTCAAGGTAAACTTGTTAATAAAATGTGGTTACCAGAGCTAGAAGTACGACAATTATGGATCATTCTTTCAGACCTGACCTTTAGATTGGGAGAGTTCTTTAAGGTGTGGGCAACTTGAAGTTTAACCAAAGTGATGTTTTTTTCAAAAAGGTAGACCAGTAGATTTTAGAATGGTGTCAATATATTTTTGACATTTAGTGTCCCATTGATGATGTGAAGGGCGACCGATACCATCTGCTGATATTCATGACTATGATAAAATCAAAATAGCTTCACAGTTGCCTGGATTAAATGTAGCATTTCTGCTATTTTACATCAAATATTTTAGGCTATCACTACCGAATAACGCTATTTGAGTATCGATCGCAGAGATTATAACAATAAGAGATCGCAGAATTATTTATTCAATAATGTTTTCCATTTCCCACTTTAGTCCCTTTAAAACTGCTTAATTATAGGTACAGCTTTTCTATATTTACCACACTGAATCTCTCTTTATGAACTAGTAGCTCTTCCTGTGCCTAATTTATACCACCATCACGCAAAGACGATCATTTTGGCGTGATCGGCTAACTTCATACGGAACGGAAGGTGCCCAGAACGAACCTTCCTTCATTGGTGACCCTACTGGCCTCAAGAATTCCGTTTGCCTTAAACGCGCCGCTGTCTGGCGCATAATACCGCAACAGCAACCAAACCATCAAACAATGACGCAATTAAACCATCACACACATGACGCTCAGAAGCCGTCACGCAAGAAACTTTAGATTGGGAGAGTTCTATAATCACCAAGTGACTCAACTGTTATTTTAAAAAAACAGGCATGCTAGATTATAGAATGGTGTCAATATATTTTATGACATTCAGTGTCCCATTGATGATGTGAAGGGCGACCGTTACCATCTGCTGAAATTCATGACTAAGTGATAAAACTATATGAGTACTTCACAGTTGCCTGGATGCAGTCAGGATGTAGCATTTCTGCTATTTTACATCATATATTTTAGGCTATCACTACCGAATAACGCTATTTGAGTTTCGACCCTCTATATAACTTGTGACCAGTAATCATTTGTCCAATTAATGTTTTCCATTGCCCACTTTAGTCCCTTTTAGTTCTGCTGTAAGTTGAGGTACAGCTTTTTTCTAGGAATTCTACCTTTTAGTCTTACATCTGCGGCGGTATGATAGCTATATGAACTAGTACCAACATCACGCGAGGACGATCTTTTTGGCGTGATCGGCTAAGTACTCGCATTTTCATACGGAACGGAAGGTGCCCAGAACGAACCTTCCTTCATTGGTGACCCTGGCCGTTGATCGTTGACGAACTTAATTGGAGCACCTAGGCCTGTTGGCCTCTAATCTCCTGTCATGGAATGGAAGATGACTGTAATGAGTTTTACATTTGCCCTTTTTTAAGAAGGATTTGATTTTAAAAAGAATTACTTTAATATGCAAAAGAATTTTACAGGGAGTAAAAGTTTATTTAAAAAATAATTAAAATTGCGGCTCTATAAGAGCTATAAAAAACTGAGAAAAACACAGCGCCCAGAATGGGCGGAGTATCGTTGGCCAATCAGAGAAGAGCTGCAATTCAACAAAGTTGGATCGCAGTTAGAATTAAAATAAAAGTAAAAATAGAAGAAAAAACATTTTAAAAATTAAGATGAGGGTATTGTAGTTTTAAAGGAAATCTACACGTTGTTGACAGAGGAGCAGACTACTCTAAGGAGACAATTTAGTTTTTTCATTTGGTCGGTGCATTTAGAAGATTTTTCCATTTCGGTGAGTAGAGCGGGTGGTAAAATCTTTTGATTTCAATGATGGCTTGCAAAATAGCCAAAATCGTTTGAGGCATTTGAGGAACATTAAGTGTTTCCTTGTAAGAAGAGCTATTTTTACTATTTTTTAGACTTTTCTTGACGCCGAGGCAAGTCCGGGTGCTGACATCTGGTGTTTGGAATCTGAATTAAGAACTTGTGAATAAAGTAATCCGTGCCCCGGGCCGTGCAAAGAACCACGCCCTTTCACGCGCCGCGTCGTGGTGCCATCTATCCACCGCAACAGCAACCAAAACCGTCAAACATTGTCGCAAAATAAGCCGTTACTCGAAGTCGTCAAACAATGACGCAATTAAAACCGGGTCGCCGCTTACATGACGCAATTTCAAGTCGCGTCACGCACGAAACTGACGCAACCCACCAAGTGACGCAACTGCTCACATGCTCGCCACGAATAAGGTATCGTTCGTTCGCCTATTCGCCAAAACACTGGCAGGGGAGTGTGGGGCGGTATGATAACTATATGAACTAGTACCAACATCACGCAAAGACGATCGTTTTGGCATGATCGGCTAAGTACTCGCATTTTCATACGGAACGGAAGGTACCCAGAACGAACCTTCCTTCACATCTGCTAATCTACTCCTGATTGTTTTTGAACTGACATAAACACCAGCATCACTCAGATCACATCTGATGGATGTCCATGAAATACTTTTATCTCTGAAACATAATATTTTCGTTCTTCTGTCATTAGCAGATGTGGTGCACCTTTTTTTTGGCCAATTCCTGCTTTTTTTTAAATTAAATTTGTCTCCTGAGATCTTAAACAAAACTCTCAGTCTCCAAAGGTAGTCCCTGTACTACCTACCTGTTACGTAATTTTAACAAAGGAAATACCAGTTTCTCGTCACACATGTGTCCAATGTTCTCTTTTATCCGATGCCATTCCTTTGTTATCCTGGTCAGAAAACAGTCCTGACCTCAATCCTATCGAAAACTTGCGGCACCGTTTGAAAACTCTTGTCCGAATGAGGCACCCATGAAATAAAAATGAACTAATTGGTATTCGACTATGTGGAAACCGTGATAAAAGCGCATAAATAAATGATATGTCACTTAGATTGAATGCATGCATAAAATTGTTTTAAGGACATTTTGAGGGGAAAAAAAAAATATGCAATATTTAAGCAAAAATTAACTTAGAATGTTCTTTTTTTCAAACAGCAATTTCCTTTTGTGAAAAATGCTTCTATTATAATAATATTTTGCCTGTATATGCTCGCTAGACCTCCTCTACAGAGGCCTCTACTAGAATTTGAAAATTCAAATTATTTTCAGAGTTACCACCCATTGAAATAATTATTGGCGTTTTTTCTAAAAAAATTGCTCCCCTCTGTTGTCGTAAAATATGCATAAACCCATTTTTTAAGTTATATATTTCAGAAAAAGCCCTAGTTGAGCCTGTAGAGAGGTGTGAGCTATATACAGGCAAAATATTATTCTAATAGAAGCATTTTTTCACAAAAGGAGAACATTTGGAAAAGATTATTCTTAAGTTAATCTTTTTTTTTGCCAAAATATTGCATTTAAATAACTTTTTTTTGTCAAAATAGCATTAAAACAATTTTATACATGTGTTCTAATCTAAGTGACACTAAATATCATAAAAATTATTCATTTATGCGCTTTTGCAAAATCACGGTTCTGAACGTAGTCGGATACCTTAAGGGTATAATTGTTTTCTGGCATCATGTAATAACTAAAGAAGAGCTTAAAATTATTTTCAGCTCAATGAAACATCGATGTGAAATTGTAATAAAGATTAAACGCAACCTGCCTTGTTTCTGATAACTCACTGCTATCATCAGTATTCAATGTATATCGGCAGTTATTACAGCGTAACTTTTTATGCGTTGCAAATATTTGAATTTTGTTTTTTGTATTGAATTTGGTATTATATTTCCTTTAAAATTATATAAAATACTTAGCATTTTATGCTACGGAAAATGTTCTATAAGCATACAAACTTAAAAAACCTATGCATTTAAAAAAGTATCCACAATTTTGGCCGCCACTGTATGTAGAGTTTGCAAAACCAACAGAGAAATAAAGGATTTTTTACAAAAAAAATATTAGTTTGAAAAATATTATGGAAAATAATTCTCCTCCTTAAAAACGACATTCCCGAACAATCCAGCAATTGAGAGATTGCATCTCGAACACGACCTTGCGATCAGATATGTTTTAAGGCAGTAGTTCTTAAAATGGGGATCCTTGTGGTCCTCAGCGTCTTTGTAGGGGCTCCACGATCTTTCACTTTAGGGGGTTCAAATTTATATGGTAGACTCAGTACAAATATACGCACCAAATGACGGCCTGTTTTTTAAGCATTTTTAGAAAGATTTTTGGCAACCAGTAAAATGATTTAACTTTACGTTTTTTTTATCATTTATTTATATGTATCTTAAGAGTATGTATATAAATGTTTAGCCAAAAATATCCAATAGAACGTGAGTTATAAAGCTCTGAAGACAACCGCCTCGAAAAAACGGACGCTCACTTCCTCCACGATTCCAGCTGATTGGCGTATCTGAAATAAACAAAATTAAAGGCGTTTCAATCTATAAGCTTAAAAGCACCGAATGGACTATACTCGATTGAAAATAACAAAAATTGGAATTTTGGTAGACCTCTGAAGAAAAAGTTTCGAATTTCATGGCTTTTTTTTGTTAAGTTTTTGTTATAAAAAATAGAAATATTTTGAATTTTGGAATGATCATATTACATTCTGGGCGTATATTTGTGCTGAGTCTACCCTATAAATTTGAAGTCATTCGGTCAAACCGTTCTTGAGATAGTGTGGAGGAAAGTTTGAAAAACACAATTTTGAGAAAAATGCGTTTAAAAAGTTTCAAGTCCCATTAAAATAATGAAAATCCTAACTTAGCACTCCGAACAGCTGCTCTTCTAACACCTGCTTCTTTATAACGACTTCGAATTTTAAAAAATCACTTTACCACTCTATTCTAGATATATCAAGAAAGCCATTTATGAAGAAAAAAATTTTTTTTTGATTTTTTGAACCCCCTTAATGTTATAATTTCTCTCTTTCACAGACTCAGAAAACCCTCATGCAAAAATTGAAAGATGCTTCATCGTAGATCACTAAGTTGCCCACAATTAAAGCACTCTACTAGAGAAGATGTATTTCAATCAATATTAGTTCAATTTTTTTATTGTTTGAAACCACACTGTTTACTGTTCCCGTACAGAAAAAAAAAGTATTGCATAAAAAAGTCTGTATAAGTAGCTGAGGTAATCTTAGGATTATTGAGGAGCCTTTAAATAACCCAGCTTTGTGTTGGAAGTCAAGGAGAAATGTTCAGAAACTTGGTTGGTCCGTAATGTTAGGCTGATACATAACGGGGGGAAGGGGAGGGGACAGCTCTCGAAAATTTACGAACCGCTGTTTTAAGACATAGGCTAGGGACGGCGAACCAGTGGCACGCGTGCCATTGGCACACGACACAACATTTTGGGCACGCCACCGTTCAAAAGGGCTTGCATTTTAGTCCAAAATAACATCGTTCACTATGAGGTAATCCTCATGAGTTATCTCATTCGCTTTTTTAACGCTAAACTCCATGTTTTCATAAACGATATTATTACAAGAAACTACAGAGTGTTTTTTCCAGGGCAGAAGCTTAAGCTTTCAGCTCCAAGATGAAGCACCGATTTAACAGCCAATGCGATTTATTCAGTTTGGTTTGGGTACCATCAAACCATCAAGGCGCAGATTCGTCATGAATGGGCCCAAAACGAGATTGCCGTTGTTCCTGATTCAGCGAATTTTGTTTAGCGATAGCGCACTTCGGTTGAATGGCTACGTCAACAAACAAACCGCTGCATTTGAAAGTGACTTTTTTAATCCACAAGTGTATGTCGAAACACCGTTACATCCAGAAAACTGACTGTTTGCGCCATATTGGTAAACCTTCCTTCAAAACGATGAAGGCCGCAACGTTACAGCCAATGGTGATCGGTATAGAGCCATGATTACTAACTTTTTCATTCCTGAATTGAACAAATCATGATGATGTCCAGGAGCTGTGGTTCCAACAAGACGGCGCAACATGTCACACAGCTCGTGCCACAATCGATTTAATGAAAGACACGCGTTGGTGACCGCCTAATTTCACGTTTTGACCTGTGAATTGGCCTCCAAGATCTTGTGATTTAACACCGCTAGACTATTTTTGTGAGGCTATGTAAAGTCATTGGTCTATGCGGATAAGCCACAAACGCTTGACCATTTGGAAGACAACATTACGTGTTATTGCCGATATACGGCCACAAATGTTAAAAAAGTCATCGAAAATTGACGTCCAGATTGGACTGGGGATCCGCAGCCAGCGTGGCAGTCCCATGCCAGAAATCATATTTAAAATGTAATGCCACAAGATTATCTTTCGAATAAAAAATTCATGTCAATCGAATAATACATCGTTGTTTTATTGC
>BMAU01011701.1:0-62297 GCA_019973935.1 Trichonephila clavipes
AAGCGTAAAAAACAGGATAGCCTCAAAATATTTTTGATTTAGATTTAAGTCCTCCGTCCAGTGGCTCGCACGAAATTAAAAATTCCCCCGTATAACGTTTAGTTGGGGAAGGGAACTGCTATCGAGCTAAAAGAGTTTCGCAAAAGTTATTGCATAGCTTTAAGCAGAACTGTTGACGGAGAAATTCGGAACAGGTTTAATTTACCACTGGATCAATTAAATGTTTTAATGAAATGTGTGGAGGCGATACATCAATATGTAGATGATTATAATTAAAAAATATTTTTTATCAGCGATACATGAATATGTAAAAGATTATAATAAAAAAATACAGGGTGTCCAAAAAAGGACTCCCTGATTTCAAAATTAAATATCTCGAAAACAAAGATCGATAGAGGAATGCAGTAAACGGTATGTTTATTGTGAAAGCTGTAAAAATTTTATACAGCAGTTTGAAATAATACTAGTTACAAAACCTGCAAATAGATGGCGCTGTAATCGCCCTACGTAATGCCTAGTATAAATAGTGATCCGAAGCCCAGAGCGATCAGTTCCACTATTGAAGCGTGAAAGGAGGTTAGCGTACCGAAGGAAGAGATTAAAACCATGTACTCCATTGAAGAACGCATTTTTCTGGTGCTAGAGTACCACAGGTTACAAGAGAGTCCTACGGCAACAAGGCGCAGTTTTCAAGCACGATTTAATGTTCCAAATGATTATGATTGTTCAGTTTAATGGCGCAAGGGCCAACTTTGGCCAAGCTGCGCCAAACACTTGTTAAAAGATAAATAAGAATAGATATATAAAAGTATATGCACACATTATTATGCATGCATGCATTAATGTTCCAAAAGGACCCGATGCGAAAACCATTCGTACGCTCTTCGCCAAATTTCAACGAACAGGCAGCGTAACTGATGATCTAGTGGGGAATGTTGGCCGCAAGCAAACTGCAGTTACTCCTCAAAATGTCGCCACAGTTTCTGGAATTATTCAGCAAAATCCAATGTCATCCGTCCGTAGAACTGCATCTGAGGCTGGTTTGAAGCGTTCCAGCACGCAGAAAATACTGAGAAAGAGCCTACACATGTTTCCATTTAAAATTTCAACTCACCACGCCGTACCCGTACGAGCTGTGCAACAAAGGGATGACTTTGCTAATCAGATGCTTACAATGATAGATAGTGAAGGATTTGATGTTGGCTGCATCTGGTTTACAGATGAAGCACACTTCCACCTGAATGGATTCGTGAATAAACAGAACTGGCGATTTTAGGGTTCCGAAAATCCATATTGGTGTGAAGTGAAACCCCTGTATTCTCGTAAAGTTACTGTGTGGGCTGCAGTATGCAGCAGAGGCCTTATTGGCCCTTTTTTCATTCGAGAAACGGTCACTAGTGAACGTGACGTTACAATTTTGGAACAATTTGTCGCCACACAGCAAGTGTTAGAGAATCGACCACGTACAGAATGGTTTATGCAAGATGGAGCCCGACCACATCGTACCGAACAAGTGTTTCGCTTTCTTGATGAATACTTCGGGAATCGAGTCATTGCTTTGGAATATCCCAAATTTACTGGTGCAGGCATGGATTGGCCTCCATATTCGCCGGATTTGACTCCCTGTGACTATTTTTTGTGGGGCACATTAAAAGACATTGTCTACTCGAAGCATCCCGCCACGCTGGATGAGCTTGCTTGCTTGATTGATTGTAGGGTTTAATGGCGCAAGAGCCAATCTAGACGAGCTTGAATCGGCGATCTGTGTGGCATGTGAATCCATTTCTGTTGAGACACTACGAAAGGTGATGGCAAATTTCATTCTTCGTTTGCGCCACCTCTCTTGTGCCAATGGTGAACATTTTGAACATATTGTGATGTGATTTTTCGCAAAGAATGTTTTCTTACGATTATTTCATGTGAGCTGTACAGCGCCATCTGTTAGCACCTTTTGTAACTATTATTTCAAACTGCTGTATAAAATTCTTACAGCTTTCACAATAAACATACCGTGTACTGCATTCCTCTATCGATCTTTGTTTTCGAGATATTTAATTTTGAAATCAGGGAGTCCTTTTCTGGACACCCTGTATATATTTTTCATCAGTTTCCTCAATTTTAAAATGAGGTTTAACATTATTAGATCAGCTTTTAGAGGTAACATTCGAATCATATATCATTCACAATGAAAATTTTCCTGTTAGATTTGATTATTCAGAATTAGCAGACAAGGCACTAAATGAAAATTTTCAACTAATCGAATATGAAACTTTTTCGGTAGTTCATGAAGTACAAAAAAAGTATATGTACCAACCATCTGCAGATTTCTTTAAAGAATTTAAATATATTCTTTTGCGAGAGTTAGTCGATTCTAAAGTAGAAATGTGTGAATGTTGCAGCTAATACCAAGGTAACCTTCGGTGAAAAACTTTCCAATATGTTGGGATTTCAGATGAATACTTTCACGGAGTGAGTGAGTGAGTGAATGTTGGGGTTATTGGCGCAAGAGCCATTTTTGGCTAAACTGCGCCAGACATTCGTAAAAACATTAAAAGTATAAAATTACCAAAAGGTTTGATAAAATTTCAATTTAAAAAAGGTAAAATCTCACATTTTATGTATAAAAAAAAATTTCAAATTAAAAATACAGAGATAAGTGGGGGAAGTCCCCACGAAATCTAAAAAATATTATAAAAAGGTTATCTTCTACTTTTGTTTGGTGTTAAAAGCAATGATCCCCTGAAATATGTCGTCACATCTTTTCTTACATAATCAGGGTATGATTAGAATTCATTTTCCTCGACGTCGAATAAAATCATATCCTCTTCATCAGTACTATATTCAGCTGGAGCTGGCTTTCTAGGTCTGTGTTGAGCCATTTTTATATCAATTATTGATTTAAGCACTTCTTTTTTTCTTTTTCTATCCCGAGGTTTTAACTTTTTTTTCAAATTCTGTGTTGAAGATGCAGAAGGGGGTTGAATACTTGAATTGGATAAAGAAGCGGATATGATTGATAAAAATGGTTCTATAGGGGTGAACATATTATTGGTGGTGGAAAGTAGAGTATCAGACACAGGAATAAAGTGCGGAGGCTCTGATATTGTAGCTGCTATAGAAGATGTGGAAGGTAAGAGGTCTGCCTGAGTGGCAGACGACAATGTGGAAACTGAATTCGACTTATCTGGCTGCGGAACGGATAGTAAAGGTTAAAGTAATTGCAAAGGCGGGCATTTAATTTGTGTAATATTTTCGTCCGTTTGGGTTGTACTGGTAACAATTGAAGGTTT
Source organism: Trichonephila clavipes (assembly GCA_019973935.1). Lineage (NCBI taxonomy): Eukaryota > Metazoa > Arthropoda > Arachnida > Araneae > Nephilidae > Trichonephila > Trichonephila clavipes. The sequence goes on from BMAU01011701.1 coordinate 3,291, forward strand.
GGCAACTTGGGCGTAAGATAGGGAGAACTGCGGTGCTATTAATTTTCGGGCTTCAAGGTATGAAATATTTCTATTGGTTTTAATGGCTTCAATTTCTTTTTCAGCTTTCCATTTAGGACCCTGTTTTGAGTCAGAGGAGTGAGGCTGTGAACAATTGATGCATTTCTGCTCAAGACTGCAATCTGCGGAAGAATGTCCAACAGATGCACATCTTGAGCACGTCAATTGCCCACGGCAGGCTATTTGTGAGTGCCCGAACCTCTGACACTTGAAGCAGCGCAGAGGATTCGGAATGTATGCACGAATTTTACAGTTTAGATATCCAGCTTTGACAGTGGTACGTAGTTTCGGGCTATTGAAAGTAAGAATTAAATGTTTTGTCGGAATGATATTCGAATCTTTTTTTATTGTTATTCGCCTGACTTGAATCACACCCTGATCAGAAAAACCTTCAAGTATTTCCGATTCAGGAGTGCTCAGCAAGTCAGGTTCAGAAATGACACCTCTGCATGAGTTTAGAGTTTTATGAGGACTTACATTTACCGGTGAATTTAGAAAAGTTTTGGCGAGAAGAAACGACTTCGTTTGCAAATTAGATATGGTTTCAATAAGCAGATCCCCGGAACTTAATCTTTTGATAGATTTCTGTTCACCACCTATACCTAATATAGCTTTGTGAATTGCGAAAGGCGATTTAATTGACATCTCTTTATCCGGCAGGGAAATCAATAAAAATCTCGAATGAGCAGCGATTTGATCTACGGTGAGTGTCGGTAATACGAGGCCTTTACCCGGGCACAGCATATTCGGATCCATAAAGACGCGTAAAAAACTTCGTCCTGGTGTGCCTCCACCCACCACGGAGTCCAACAAGGGAGGCAGTGTGCCGGTCATCTGGCAAAAAACCAGGCACCCAGGAAGTACTGAAGTACACCCCTGAAGTACACCCAGAATATAATGCTACAGCATCAGGGCGAGGATCCAACGGGTAAACCCGACACCCCTTATCTGCAGAACTAACCCTACAGCAGTGTCTCTTCGGGGAAACCGAAGAGAGGTACCACCAGCCGATTGACAGGAGCGGGCTCACTCCTGCCTCCCGTCTACAGCGAAGCGTGGGCCAAAGGTAATCCCAGGACACCATTTTCCTCCTTACGGGACGCCGCACACGGCAAACATGCGGGTCGGAAAACCAACGTTGTTAGTAAAAAAAAAAAACTAAAATAATCAAAACATTTAAAGAAATCCAAGAAGAATAATACAAGTACCAAAATAAATGATCGAAAAAATCACGAAAGGATTAAACTAAATGAACACAATGGAAAATGTATACAAAAATGTTAATGAGAAATTTAATTAAAACAAATCAATTAATTATTCGCATATGTATTTCGAAATAATTGTCTGTGTTCTGGACGGAAAAAGAAGAAAAGGGAAAGTTGAATGGCAAGACAGAGGGCCGAAAATAGAGAAGGATCACTGGGGTTCCCCGGGTTCGTGAAGCCCGTGTTTACCAAAGACAGTAATGATGGATAATGATGAGGATGACATCTTGTTAAAACTAAACGCAAAAAGAAGCAAAACCACGAAATCCAAGTTTGACTTGGATTTCGTTTGTGACGCACAGGAAAAGAAAAGTATCCCCACACATTCTATAAATTTGAGGAAGGGCGTTGGAATGGAACTGAAAGAATTCCGCGGCCAATATTATATTGGTCTTAGTAAATGCAGTGACTCCAGCAACGAAGTAATTCGCAATCGTTTCAACATTCCTCTGGCTCAGCTTGAGGTATTAAAGAAAGCTTGTGATGCTATGTTGTCATATGTAAAAGACTGCACCTAAATTTTCTTTCATTTACATACATTGATGAAATAATGCGATACAATTTTATAGTCAAATTAGTTTTTATTATGATACAATATTTAGAGAAACTGTGTCTTCATTTAGAGGTTACGCAAGAACGTTACGCGCATCTGTTTCATATCACGACCCTCATGCTCTCTACAGAGAGGCAAGAGATAATATATTCAGTGTTTTAAATACTGGTGTAGTTTTACGACTTCGATTGATTATCTGTGTAAGTGTAAACTATTTTTTAAGACAATTTACGATGAAGAGTTAAACAATGTTTTTTATTTTTGCAGTTATCCCGAACGCATTTTGTCTCCATTTCAAATTTATGATGCAATTGATTCAGCATTTAAAAAAATATTTGTTAATATCGAAAAATTTTTAAGAAACGGTAGTGGATGGGTAATTAAAAATATAACTTTCTTTTAAAAATTTAACTTTCCTAGATCTTCATATAGGTAACTATCGCGCTCATAGAGGTGGATGTCGTAATTCTTGTCTTCCGGCTAAATTAAAAAATAAAAAGTCCCTTTTAAACATTAAATGCAATGATAATAAATGCTTTGTTTACAGCATACTAGCAAAATTATACCCAGTGAAAAAAATTCAAATCCATCTTTTAAATATAAGAAATATATGAGGAGATTAAAACTTAATGGATTTTCATTTCCAATGGAAATTTCAAAGGTAGGAGAAACACAGATTAAGAATTAACGTATATGGTTGGGGAAAAAACGAAGTATCTCCATTGTATATAAGTGCACAATCAAAAACTAATAGATTGATTTACTTTTCTATCAGAAACATTTTTTCTTATTAAAAATTTTAATAGATTAATGAATAAAAAGAATGGAGTACATTTTTTCTGTAAAAAGTGTTTATGTGGCTTTTCTCGACAGAGCACGCTGAATTCGCATCGTATTTTGTGTCAAGATATCAAAGCACAAAAAGTTACTCTTTTTAATCCCAATAGTCTTAAAATTTACAAACCTTTCAAAAATGTTATATCACCCCTTCTGTGTATACGCTGACTTCGAGTCATTAACTAAAAAAGTATCAACAGTTTTACCATGTCCATCACAGAGCTACACATCAGTGATAGAAAGACATGAAGCAATTAGTTATACCATAATAGTAACTGATGCTGAAGAGACAATATTATTTTTCATGAATACTTCTCTGGAGAAGATGTAATAAAACAGTTTTTAAATACTTTAAAAAGTGTTTCCAAAATACTTTTCAAAAAAATGCATGAAACAACGGAGATGATTGAAAACGTAAACTCTACTTATGATCCGGAGGTGCGTCATATCTGCAAAAAAAAAAAAAATTTCAACGAAATGATGTCAGAGTTCGAGATCATTATCATTGGGGCAGGGGTTATATTAAAGGTTTGGCACACATCAGTCATGTAATCTTAATTATAGAGCTACATATTTTATACCTGTAGTAATTCACAATTCCAGAAACTATGAGTCTCATTTAATTTTAAAAAATTTACCGTCTGATTTCATAAGAGTGCAACTAATATTATACCTGTAAAGATGGAAAAATTCACTGTGTGTTCCTTAGGAGCACTCAAATTTTTAGATTCATTTCAATTTTTAGATGCGTCACACATTAGATACTTTAGTAAACAATCTTAAAACCTCGAATCATAATTTTAAAATTTTTAATAATTTTTATAAGAATGAAAAAAAATGCTATCTATTAAAAAGAAAAGGCATTTTTCCTTATTCTTACATTGATGAATTTTCAAAATTAAAAGACACCCCATTGCCATCGAAAGAAGCCTTTTTCAAAATATTCTTACCAACTCCCCTATTAATGAAGATGAGTATGAATATGCAAAATTAGTTTTTAAAGCATTTAAATGTAAAAATCTTGCAGATTATTTAGAGTTATACCAAAATGTAGATACTATTATGCTTGCAGAAATATTTTCTTCGTTTCATCGTACTGCGATGCGATACTATGAACTAGACCCGCTTCATTTTCTAACAAGTTCTGAGCTAACTTGGAACGCGGGGCTTAAGTTCACTAAAGTCGAGTTACAATTATTAAGCGACGTGAACGATTACATCTCAAATGAGAGGGGGGATTAGTCTCCTAGGTAAAAGGTACATGAGTGCGAACAACCCATATATAACTGAAACGCATACTCCAGATCAACGTCAGAACTATATTTTGGCACTGGATGCGAATAATTTATATGGTTATGTGATGAGTCTTCCATTGCCTGTAGGGCATTTTACATGGCTCACTAATGAGAAAGTTCTAAATTTTAATATATTTAATTATACGATATCAATTCTAATGTAGGTTTCATACTTGAAGTTGATTTAACATATCCCGAAAACATTCATGAAAAAACTAATGATTTACCTTTAGCCGTGGAACATTTAAAAATTAAATACGAAATGCTTTCTCCTTATTCTAAAAAATTATGCAATAAATTTAATTTACGACATACACTACCTAGTAAAAAACTAATCCCAAACTTTTAACCTAAAAAGAATTACATTACTCATTATTTAAATCTGAAATATTATCTTGAACAAGGTATTGTAGTGTCTAAAATTCATAAAATATTAACTTTTAAGCAGCAACCCTGGTTACATACATTTTAATCACAAGAAACGGAACTTAGCTACAGATGAATTTACAAAATCATTTTATACAGTGAGTGAGTGAGTGAGTGAGTGAATGTTGGAGTTATTGGCGCAAGAGCCATTTTTGGCTAAACTGCGCCAGACATTCGTAACATTAAAAGTATAAAATAACCAAAAAGTTTGATAAAATTACAATTTAAAAAGGTAAAATCTCACATTTTAAGTATAAAAATAATTGTCAAATTAAGAATACAGAGATAAGCGGGGAATCATTTTATACAGATGATGTATATAAAGATTTAAAAAAACTCATTTTTTGATATAATGGATCGTAGTAATTTTCCTTCCGATCATTTTTACATGATATAAAAAATAAAGGTAAATTGGGGTATCTTAAAAGCGAGGTAATAAAACCTATTAAAGAGTTCATAGGACTCAAACCTAAAATGTATGCCTTTTCCTTTGGGGAAACTTGTAAAAAAAAAACTGTCAAAGATGTAAAGTAAGTGAGTGATTTTGAGGTTTTATGGCGCAAGAGCCGAATTCGGCCATACTGCGTCAAACATTTGTTTAAAATTTTAAAAATAACCATATAAAAGTTTAAATTTAAAGTATGGACAAGAACACACTTTTTTTAGAATATGAAAAACCAATTAAACGACAAATTAAATTAAGCGCCAAACGTGTTAAAATTTTAAAACATTTCATAAATTAATTAAAAACAATGAGTATATAGTTTCAATAAGTTAAAATATCAAATCATGTAAAAAATGTTTTCGAATGATAAAATCTACTTTAATTTGGAAGGGGATATCCCCACCAAGTCAGACAAGTCTTTTAAACAATAAACAAATGAAAAATGTGAATTTAAAACAATGTCACAGCAGACAACGCCTCATCAAAAAATTAGTTCCTACTTTTTCTGAATCGAGTTGGAGTCAACGAGCGCAAATATCCTCTAGGAAAATTTGAAGGATCTTCTTTTAAGACGAATTTATCCGTAGGATCTGGCTCAGTGAGTGAGTGAGTGAGTGTTAAGGTTTATGGCGCAAGAGCCAGACCTGGCTAAAATGCGCCACACGTTTGTTAAAATATTAAAAACAGTGTAAAAAAACACATTAAAAATAGACACAGAAGAATTATAGATGTGCATGCAGGCATGCACATATATAAATGTAAATTTCAAGGCAAATCATTTTAAAAAGTCAAATTAAAAATAAAAACCAATTCTTCTGATAAAAAGCAAATAGGTTTTGGTGGGGCATTTCTCCCACCAAGTCAGGTAAAGTTAAATGTGATGAATTAAAAAGGTGATGCGATGATGGTTAAAAACGGACAATCTATTAAAAATGTGACGCAGTGTAAGAGACCTTGCATGACGGACATTCAGGAGCATCTTTACCCAATAATAAATGCCTGTGAGAGTTAGGATCTGGCTCAAGTTCCTCCTCCACGTCATACATAAGCATGTCTTCGTCATCAGTCGTATACTCCGTAGGTGCTGACTTTCTGGGTTTATGTTCAGCCATTTTTATTTCTATTTCTGCTTTTTGTGCTTTTGTGCGTCTTCTTCTATTTTTTTAGTTTTGTTTTAATTGCTTTGGAATTTGTGATGTGTTAAAATGTGCATCATTGGAAGCAGGAGCTGCAGACTCTGACAAAGAAACGGATGATTCGACTTCTTTTGACAGGGTGGCAAATTTATTAGCAGTTGCAAGAACTGGGGTACTTCATTAATAATGATGAAGCGGAAGTATTTAGGTTATTGCTAGGGAAGCAGTAGTAGCAGTAGGAATGGGCATTGGTAACAAAGACTCTCCCTGCACTGTTGGCATTGTTGCACATGAGGAAGAAAGTAGATGTGCTTGACTGGATGAAGATGACGTGGAGACGGTAGACATTGAAGACGAGGTACTTGGCATCGGATTTGAAGATACGGGGGTCTCAGACACATTGTAAAGGAGGGCAGATTATATTTGTTATATTTGAATCTGCTTGGGTAGTGATGGATATAGATGACGGTTTTAGTAGCCTGAGCATACGTTTGGGTTAACTGAGGGAATTATTAATTTGCGTGCTTCAAAATAAGATATGTTTTTATTTTTAATTTCTTGTATTTGTTTTTCAGCTTTCCATTTCGGGCTAAGTTTTGAATCTGCGGAATGTGCCTGTAAACAGTTGATACATTTGGGTTCTAGAGTACAATCTGTAGAAAAATGCCCTACAGCTGCACACCTAGAGCATGTTAGTTGACCGCGGCAGGATGTTTGAGAATGACCGAACCTCTGGCACTTGAAGCAGCGCAGAGGATTCGGAATGTAAGGGAGTATTTTAGAATTAATATATCCAGCTTTTCTTGTAGACGGTAGTTTTGGGATATTGAAAGTTAATATTAAATGCTTCGTTGGGGAAAGTGACGAGTCTTTTTTATTTTAATTCGTCTGACTTGAGTAACCCCTTGGTCAGAAAGTCCTTCCAAGATTTCTGCTTCGGAGGCGCACAAAAGGTCTGGTTCAGATATGACACCTCTACAGGAATTCAGGGATCTGTAAGGAGTTACTATTAATAGACAGTCTAAAAATATTTTGGTGGATAAGAAAGATTTCGTTTGTACAGCGGATACAGTTTCTATCAGTAAGTCTCCGGATCGTAACTTCTTAACTGATTTCGGATCTCCGCCTATTCCTTTCCGAGCTTTTTGAACAGCAAATGGAGACTTCCGGGACATTTCATGATTTGGTAGCGACAATATTAAAAACCGTGAGTTAGTGGCAATGGTATCTATGTTGATGTTGGGTAAAACAAGGCCTATACCCGGGTACCAAATTTCAGGATCCATGAAGAGTAAGATATTCTTCATTCTGGAGTGCCTCCACCCACCACAGAGTCCAACAAGGGAGGCAGTGTGCCGGTCATCTGGCAAATACCAGGCACAGCGCTTACCTGAAGTACACTCAGAATATAGTACTACAGAATCAGGGCGAGGATCCAACGGGTAAACCCACCTCCCCTTATCTGCAGAACTAACCCTACAGCAGTGTCTCTTCGGGGACACTGAGGAGAGGTACCACCAGCCGATTGACAGGAGCGGGCTCACTCCTTCCACCCGTCTACAGCGAAGCGTGGGCCAAAGGGAGCGCAGAGGTATCCCTAGGCCAACAATCTCCTCCATACGGGAGAAGCGTGGGCAAAGGGAACGCAAAGGATCCCCAGAACATGATTTTCCTCCTTACGGGACGCCGCACACGGCAAACATGCGGGTCGGAAAACCAACGTTGTTAGTCAAAAACAAATATAAATAATAAAAACATTTAAAGAAATCGAAGTAATACAAATACCAAAAGAAATAATCGAAAAAATTACGAAAGGATTGAACTATTTTAACGCAATGCAAAATGAATACAAAAATGTTATTTTTGAGAAATCTAATTGATTTGTTTTAATTAATTATACACATATGTATTTTGGAATTATTGTCTGTGGTCTAGACGTGAAATGAAGAAAAGGGAAATTTGAATGGCAAGAAAGAGGGCCGAAAGTAGAGAAGGATCACTAGGGTTCCCCGGGTTCGTGAAACCCGTGTTTACTTGAGACAGTAACCCCTAGGGAAAAGGAAAAGATCACTAGGGTACCTCGGGAGCGTGAAACCCGCACTCACCTAAAGAAGGTGAGCCCCTGAGGGGCGCCGAGCCTCCGGTTAAGGAAGTTTATTTTTAATTTTGATTGCCGTGATCTCCTTTTCTAATATCCATGTTGGACTAGATCGAGAAAACGATGAATGGTCCCCTTTACAGGCGACACATCGTTCCTTTGCTTTACAGTCTGCGCTATCATGGCCTACCTCTGCACATCTAGAGAAGGTTGGCTGGCCGCGCCAGACTGTTTTCGAATGTCCAAATCTCTGGCACTGAAAGCAACGGAGCGGATTTGGAATGTAAGTTCGAACAGGGCAATGGAGATATGCGGCCTTTACGGACTGTTGGAGTTCAGGAGTCGAAAAGGTCAGGATGAAGTGCTTAGTGTTAAGCACCTGTCCATCCCGTCGAACATCACAGACCTTTTGATCCAGCATATTCTCCTTTATTTCCTCTGTAGACACATTCAACAAATCCGCTGCAGAGATGACTCCTCGCGAATAGTTCAGGCTGCAGTGCGGAACGACAGTGATGTCAATGTAGGCCATTTTGCGTAAAGTCTTAAGGGCGGAAGACTGTTTCGCTGATGCTACTTCGAGGAACAAGTCCCCGGAGCGCATCTTGCGAATTGTCTTGACCTGCCCTATGCTACTTGTGATCGCTTTCAAGATTAGAAAAGGTGATATTGATGAAAAGGTGCTTGATGTTTTAAGAATAAAGAATCTAGCAGAATCGCTAAATTTTTGTTGCTGTGCATTAGATTGATTGTCAATTTTATTCGATACAAATAGTTGCTCCAGTACGGGAGAAGATGACAGATTCTCCTCAACAGAGGAGAAGGTTGTTTTGTCCATCCTGGATGATAGTGTCGAAGACTCGACACGATCAGACCAGGAGGACGAAAGGTTTTTTAATACAGAAGGCAAAATTGCTCCTGTAGATGGCACAGCCAAAGGAGGAAATATTTTATTTTGTCTCCATAAGAGGCTAAACGCTTTTCCCTTTATTTGTCTCCATATTTTGGCTGACACGAATTACTTCTAGTTCCATCGCGGCCCCCGCCAGGCCACGAATTCCCACACTTTTCTAACATGCCCAGTGTAACCGCCGGAGGATTCTTCAAAGCTAGACACCGGGGAAACCCCCCTAACGTGCTGCCGGGCACGGTCAAAGGCCGAAGCCATGGAGGATTTCTCGATATGAGAGAGTCCCCGCCGCCTAGCCATCGGCAACCAAGTTCCTCGTCCTCTGGGACCGTTTTCGGCAGAGCGTTCCTTGGAACCGTCACCGACGACGCACGCAACTCTTCCGCCGCATACCCTTCCCCGCAAGGGTCTTTTCCGCTGCCCAATTAGTATCCCTCGCGGGAGAAGCTAAATGGGTGGTACTGAGACCCCTAGAGCTAAGGGCTAGGCATGCAGCAGATCGGCATTGATACGCCACCGACCTGTTATTTTGTTACATAAGGAAATAAATCTTTTATTTTAATTTTTTAAAAACTTATCTTACATTTTTTTTTGGATTTTTATATTTTTATAAAACAAAGTTAGAGAACTAAAAAGGAAATAATAATTATGGGTTATTTAAAGAAAACAGTGATATCTTATCACAAAAAACCGTAAACGAAAACTATCCCCAAAGCAAACAAATGTCTAAAGAAAAAAAGGGGGAAGGGAGAAGGGGAAAAAAGATCACTGGGGTACATCGGGAGCGTGAAACCCGCACTCACCTAAAGAAGGTGAGCCCCCTGAGGGGTGAAAAGATTTGGAAGGGAAAAGTGTGTTATATATGAGTTTCCCTCGAGTGGTCGGGCCAAGTAATGTGTCAATATTAAAAATGCATTTCATCTGGTGCTGATCATAGTCTAGATGAGTCAACCAAAGTCGTCGTGTGACGAGGGTAGAATTCCCGAAAACTTGATGGATCCGGAACAATTGTCCCATTTTCACATCGTTCGGCCATATTGCCTTTCTCTGTACGCTCTTTCCAGGAGGGATACAAAAATTACTGTTGGAGCAACTGGGCAGTTAAAGTGTATCCAGTTGGGAAAATATGACCAATATGTTATCAGACTCGTGGGGTCACTTAAAATGGAATGTACCGATACACGTGACGGAGGAAGAAACTCCCGTGTACGTGACACTATACCGTAACAAGAAATTGTATTTAAAAGAGGGCAGCTTCGGAAACGAGTGTTTGATTCAACGAATTAGAGAAGAAATGTACGTATTGTCCCGCAAACAAAATATGATGAAAGAAATCAAGAAAGTAAAACAAGATTAGGCCATGGACCAAAAGGTGATATTCAGGGCCAAAACTCAACGAGATGAAAGTGAAAAACGACCTGATTCAAAGGGGGGAAGATATATTGAAGGAGGAAAATGACGTCTTGAAAACTAAAGAACATGAGTGGAAAACTAGAGAAGATGAAAAGGTTATCTCGACCTCCTTCAGCTGTCTCTCAACTCATTCCCTCGAATATTTTTCAGATTGAGAAAACATGGTGGCTTTCAAAAATGACATGGAAGATTCCTACAGCCTTATATTAATTTTTAAAAAAAATTAAGGAACGAACTATTATTTGAGAGTAGAGTTTATAGCTCCCACTCATCTCATGATACTCATTCCCGCAAAAATGAATTTTCCAGACTACGATGACTTTATTGACATGTTCAGTGTTCCAAAACCTGTTTCACCTTTGCCACCAACTCCAGTGGCTTCTCCATCCCATGAACCATCTCAAGATGTGATTTATGATTCGTTACCACCCATGGAACAATCTAGGATTCCCGTGTCACCTTTGAAAGATTTGCTTCCGAACACATGCGCAGATATGCAGGTAGACGTAATGGGGAAGTGTCGTGAGTAGTATAAAGCATGTTGTCGGTGTAAGATCAGTATTTCTGGCAAAGAGATTGCACGCCGTATAGCAGTTAAAATCACACCGAGTTGCTGCCTCAGCGAGAAATGGCGAATAATCAATCTGTTAGACGACATGTGGATGCTTTTACCCGAGGTCGAATCATTGGGAAGTTGGAGGAAGGCCGCAGTGTGACAAGTGTGGCTGCAGAGTTCGGAATTGCTCACAGCATCGTTTCACGACTTTGGAGACAATTTCAAACTACAGGAACAGCTATCCAGGGGTTCAGTAGTGGTCGTCCACGAGGAACCACACCCGCAGATGACCGGTACATTGTCTTACAGGCCAGAAGAAACAGGCGGCAGACAGCGGGAGAAATCGCTAGACACACAACACAGGCGACTGGACGACCGATATCGCGCGGCCAGAAGACTGCACGGTGGTGAGTGAGTGAGTGTTAAGGTTTAGGGCGCAAGAGCCAGACCTGGCTAAAAGGGACAGGTATGGAGGTCGCGGTGTTCTCGTTTGGGGAGGCATCATGCTTGGTAGTCGTACAGTGAGTGAGTGAGTGTTGGGTTTTATGGCGCAAGAGCCAAACTTGGCTATACTGCGCCACACGTTTGTTAAGACATTAAAACCCTGTTAAAAATACACATGAATACAATTATAGAAAAATAATTATATATGTGCATGCCTGCATGCACATATATAAAAAATAAAGGCAAAGATAAAACATTTTAAAAAGTCAAATGAAATATAAAAATCCAATTCTTCTGATAAAAGCAAATAGGTTGTGGTGGGGTATTTCTCCCAACAAGTCAGGTAAAGTTAAATGTGATGAATTAAAAAAGGTGATGCGATAATTATTAAGAATGGGACAATCTATTAAAATGTGATGAACAGTGTAAGAGACATCGCATGAAGGACATTCAGGAGCACGTTCTCCAAACAACAAATGCCTGTGTGTGAAGCGAGTATGGCCAATGCGAAGACGAGTCAATTTGACATCAGTTCTTCGCATTGGCATCATGGTAGTCGTACAGACCTTCACATCTTCGACGCAGGTTCAGTCAACGGGACCCGTTATTGTAACGAGATTCTTCTTCCATATGTGCGTCTTTTTAGATGCGCTATGGGTCTGCAGTTCCTTTTCATGGACGACAATGCACCATGTCATCGCACAGTAACTGCCGAGCAGCTCTTAGAGAGTGAGGATATTGAACGTATGGATTGGCCGGCACGATCTCCGGATCTCAATCCCATCGAGCATGTATGGGATTTTCTAGGCAGATACTTGGCAGCTGTTACCTTACCACCAGTAACGATTCGGGAGCTTCGATTAACCTGCAAGACGAATGGGCAGCAATGCCTCAACAACTCATTGACACCCTCATTCTCAGCATGGGCAGACGCTGTGAAACCTGCCTAGCAGTCAGGGGAGATCATATCCCCTACTAAAGACCGGATTTTTCTTGCTGGACACCCATCACAGGGATGTTTCGGCCTTCAGTCGCATTGCGCTCCATGCTACTTTTTCAATCAAGCTTCTTTTTATCCCTCTGATTTCTCTTTTAGTAAGTGTTGCTTACATTACACATGTCATTAAGTATTGGGAATGTTACGGTATTAAATGTGTTGATTTGGAAAGCTTTTGTACAAAGTTATATTGAAAAAACCGTCTCGTCCTTAATTTTTGCACACCAGTGTATATGCCTGCCCATGCACTCAATTGCCTTGGTTTGCGATTTGAATTAGTGAACAAGCTTTAAATACGTTTTTAGTTAGGCCCACAAAAAATCAGTTATTTCCAATTTAAAAACTGGATTATCAATCATATAATGCCTGCAATTTATAAACAGAAATATTCTTTAAAACAATCCAATAACGAAGCTTCTACCCAGACTGATAAAACTAAAGTAGACAGCGAGATGATAAATCGTTTTAAAAACGAATTGAATGAAAAATTTAAAAATTTCGATCTATTGGCAAAAGCTCTGAATAATGATTTCTATAATCAATTTATAAAAAAGTTTTAAAAATGTCGAAGAAAATTTATTAAAAAATACCGTACATGCATTCAAATTTAAAAACAATGCATATAAAATTTATAAACGGCAGAAAAGAGCTATACCTGAAATGATGAAGGAAGTAGATGACAAAGGATTGATCATATACTCGAGAAACCAAATTTGCAGTAATTTGGACATTATAAAAAGCGTTAAAACTCCTTTTGAGTGAACGCATCTTTCGTATTAACAAGCCTTCAATATGGATGGATATTCAAATCCCTCTATTGAATGCTACTTTCGATCAAATATGCGATAATCAAAACCTCTCGTTATCGATATTATTTATTCAAAAAAAGATGACCTGTTAGAACAACCAGAGCAGTCACCAGGACCAATGGAGGAGTCACCAGGACCTATGGGACAGTTAATTGAACCGATGGAATATGATCCACTAGAAATTTGTGAATCAAAACTTTTAATTGGTGAACCCAAACAGGAAGTTCTGTAAAAAAAGTGACAAGAACTCACTTTTTTTTAATGAATTTCTGTGTAACAATTAATGCAGCATTACATTAAACCCAAGTTAACTACCATTGTGTTTGGAAATTTAGCCCATTGATATGATTTAATAAAATATTAATTGGATTTATTGTTTGAAATACGCACTCAAGAACCGGACATAGAGATACCACAAAACGATCGTCCGGCAACTGACGAAAGTAGCAGGTCCCGCCGACGGAAACGACGAAGAGAACATCAGGACAGGTCGTCACCAGAATCAAGGGAACGACGAAGAGAGCATCGGGAGAGGTCGTCACCAGAGCCACAGGAACGAAGAGCAGAAGCTGAACGTAAGTATATTTTTTAAAGTATTTTGTATATTTTAAGCTCAACTGGTCTGATTCATAAGTTGTAGGATTTCCACGACTTGCGTGCACGACACAAGATCGTTGGCCGGCAGGTGCAGTATTGGTGCGCGCCATGCGGTAAGCGCATCAAAAAGGAAAGGCCGACGCTGCATCCATGTCTGGAAAAGCTGAGGCAGAACGAGAATGAGGTCTATTGAATGTTAAAATTAAATGTTTCGTAGGGATAATGGTAGTATCTTTTTTTAATTGTAATTCTCCTGACTTGAATCACACCCTGATCAGAAAATCCTTCAAGTATTTCTGATTCAGGAGTACTCACCAAGTCGGATTCAGATATGACACCACGAGAAGTATTCAGTGATTTATGAGGACATATTGTAACGGGAGAATCTAGAAAAGTGTTCGCTAGGAGAAAAGATTTCGTTTGTAAAGCGGTATGAGTTTCTATTAGTATATCCCCGGATCTTAAACGTTTTGACAGTTTTCGGTTCTCCACCGTTTCCAACCAGTGCCTTATGAATGGCAAATGGTGATTTTTTAGACATTCCAACGTTTTGCAATGGTATCGATAAAAATCTTACATTGGTAGCAATTTGACGGTAAGTTGGTTGGGTAAAGCAAGGCCTTTACCCGGGCACAGCAGCATTGGATCCATAAATACGCGTACAGAACTTCATCCTGGCGTGCCTCCACCCACCACGGAGTCCAACAAGGGAGGCAGTGTGCCGGTCGACTGGCAAAAAACCAGGCACGGCGCTTACCTGAAGTACACCCAGAATATAATGCTACAGCATCAGGGCGAGGATCCAACGGGTAAACCCGACACTCCTTATCTGCAGCACTAACCCTACAGCAGTGTCTCTTCGGGGACACCGAAGAGAGGTACCACCAGCCGATTGACAGGAGCGGGCTCATTCCTGTCTCCCGTCTACAGCGAGTGTGAGTGAATTTTGGGGTTATTGGCGCAAGAGCCAATTTTGGCTAAACTGCGCCAAACATTTGTTATAACGTTAAAAGTTTATAATATTTCTGGTAAAAAAAAAAATTTAAAATCTTAAAATTTATAGATATAAAAGTTAATAACAAAGATGTTAAAATACAGATTGGTGGGGAGAATTCCCCACCAAGTTGGACAGGTATTGAAAAAAGGTTATTTTCTGTGTTTCGTTGGAGTTAAAAGTAATTGTCCCTTGTAATAGGTCTTACCATCTTCTTTCACGTAATCGGGATTTGATTCAACTTCATCTTCCACGTCGTAGACAATCATTTCTTCCTCATCCGATGTATACTCATCAGATGCCGGTTTTTTAGGTCTATGAGGATTCATTTTAATGTCTATTATTGCTTCCTTCATTTTTTTCAGTAATTCTTTTTTTCTTTTCCTTGATCGTGCTTTTGCTAGTTTCTTGGCATCCTGTACTGTATTAGAATCAGAGGGTGGTGAAATAACGGACTGTGATGAGGAAGTGGGTATGATTGAGGAAGATGATTCAATAGGTGTGACCATATTGTTGGAAGGAGCATCATTACATGTAGGAATAGGTGGTTGAGACTCGGAGTTACTAGTGGATATTGAAGAGGTGGACGGCAAGAGTTGGGCTTGGGTGGAAGATGATGATGTAGAAACATCAGGAGTAGATATGGATAAATTTGTTCGTGTCGTGGATGAAAGGGGTTGAAGTAATTCCAAAGGTGGACATTTAATTTTCGTTATATTTTCATCTGTTTCAGTAGAACTGGTTTTATTAGAGGATTTAACAGCTTGAGCATAAGAGTGACGTTTGTGGGACTATTAATTTTCAGGCTTCTACATATGTTATATTTTTATTAGTTTTAATTTCTTGAATTTGCTTTTCGTTTTTCCACTTCGGGCAAAGTTTTGAATCAGCGGTATGCGGTTGAGAACAGTTAAAACATTTAGGCTCTAGAATGCAATCTGTGGAAGCATGTCCAACAGATGCACATCTAGAGCAGGTTAATTGGCCGCGGCTGGAAGTTTGGGAGTGACCGAACCTCTGGCATTTGAAACAGCGCAGAGGGTTCGGTATATATGGGCGTATTTTGCAATTTAAATATCCGGCTTTAATAGTAGTAGGTAATTTCGGACTATTGAAAGATAAAATGATATGTTTAGTAGGTAATCGTGTGGAGTCTTTTAGTATTGTAATTCTTCGGACCTGGGTAACACCCTGGTCAGAAAGTCCCTCGAGTATTTCTCCTTCTGAAGCGTATAAAAGGTCCGGCTCGGTTATCACACCACGACAACAGTTCAATGATTTGTGGGGAGTAACTGTTAAATTAGAGTCTAGAAATGTTTTTGCCAGCAAGAAAGATGTTGTTTGGAGGGCAGATATGGTTTCTATTAATAAGTCCCTAGAACGTAATTTCTTCACAGATTTCGGGTTTCCACCTATTCCTTGAAGGGCCTTTTGTATTTCAAAGGGAGATTTCCGTCACATTTCATTGTTAGGTATTGATAGAATTAAAAATCGAGAATGCGTAGCAATAGTATCAATGGCAGTTGTGGGTGATATGAGGCCTTTACCATCCATCGGCTGAGCATCATGAGTTGGGTAGGGTGGGTTAAGGGTTTTAAAAAATGCGTTTTGAGTTTTTTCCTTAATTTTACTTATTTTGATTTTTTTTTTTTTTTTTTTTTTTTTTTGAAAAGGAGGAGGAGAATCCCTTTTGATTTTCAGAGAACCAGTTCGGCAGGGCTTGCCCTAGATTCAGCAACCAGTAGTGGCCTCGGGAGAGCCCCCGCTCTGCAATGCAGGACCCCATCCAGGCACCACCTGGAACTACAAGACAGGCGGGATTATACACCAGCTGATAGAGCAGCCAGGACATGCTGGTTAGGCTGTCTCGGGCTCCTGTCCCGTCTACAGCGAAGCGTGGGCCAAAGGTATTCCCAGGACACCATTTTCCTCCTTACGGGGCGCCGCACACGGCAAACATGCGTGTCGGAAAACCAACATTGTTAGTTAAAAATAAAGTAAAACAATCAAAACATTTAAAGAAATCCAAGAAGAATAATACAAGTACCAAAATAAATGATCGAAAAAATCACGAGTGAGTGAGTGTAGGGTTTAATGGCGCAAGAGCCAATTTCGGCTATGCTGCGCCAAACATTTGTTGAAATATAAAAAAATTTTAAAATTTAAAGTACAATTATGAACATATTTTTTCTTTTTGAATATTAAAAAGCAATTGAGCGCCAATTGAAGTGCCGAAAAAATCATGAAAGGATTAAACTAAATTAACGCAATGCAAAATGTATACAAAATGTTAATGAGAAATTTAATGAAAACAAATCAATTAATGATTCGCATATGTATTTCGAAATAATTGTCTGTGTTCTGGACGGGAAAAGAAGAAAAGGGAAAGTTGAATGGCAAGAAAGAGGGCCGAAAATAGAGAAGGATCACTGGGGTTCCCCGGGTTCGTGAAGCCCGTGTTTACCAAAGACAGTAAACCCCTAGGGAAAAGGAAAAGATCACTAGAGTACCTCGGGAGCGTGAAACCCGTACTCACCTAAAGAAGGTGAGCCCCCTGAGGGGCACAACCCTGCGAAATGCAGGACATACACAACCCCGTACCCGTTAGTGAGCACAGCAAGGCACAGCGGATTGAAAACATGTCACCTAGTGACACCGGCGGAAGCCCGAGCTCCAACACAGTCCCACTGGAAGACAAGCCGCCCTCTCCGTCCATCTTGGACATAATCCTGGATGGCGACATTTCGTTACCAGTGGTGCCATTAACGGCAACGGATCTCGAGACGAGCACCGAGCCAGCGTCAAAGGGCAACACAGTACCACGAGCGAAAAAGCAGCCATCGTTCGCTCAAATGGCACAGAGAGGCGCCAACAAAAGGCCCTCTGTTACCAAGCTCCTGCCGTGCAACAAGTGTGGGTTAAAGTTCTACACACAGCATGGCTTGAGGTCGCACTCGGCATCTTGCACCACCACTGCGTTGAAGGAAAACGAAAACAAGTCAGAACGCAGGGAAACAGCGAGGAATGCCGAGGAGCGAAAGGGGAGTGAGAAGACTGGAAAACAAGTTGGCACGGGAGCCAAACGCAAGACAAACCAGAGCGGAGGGCGAGGAACAGCGAATAAAAGGAAGCCAATAAAGCCCACATTCTGCAGACACTGCAATCACAGTATCTTCCTGTCCCTCACGCTGGAGAACCATTATCTCCTGAAACATCACAGGAGGCTCTCTCCCCAGAACGACGGCCAGCCCGCTTCCACCAATAAGCCCGCCACAGTCCCGCCCTGCGATGCGGGAAAGAAGGAGATTAGCAGAAAAGCACAAGATCAGATCGCACAGCGTACCAAATCTACCACCCCGGCCAATACAGCTAAGGCAGGAAAGCTACCTGCCCGCCGCCTGATCAAGAACTTCAGATGCGATTTCTGAGAAAAGGGGTTCGGGACACAGCCAGCCCTTAACGAGCACGCCAGGTGTGTTCATGAGGTAGAGTGCGAGATGACCTTCTCCTTCGATGAGGAAAAAAACCGAGCAGGCAGAAGAAACGCCAGTCCAGAGGAGCGAGTCCGGGGAGGTGAACGTTCGGCATGAAACCCTGCCTCAGCACGACACCCCTGACACACAGGTACCCACTCCCAACAAGACCACGTGGTGCCAGCACTGTGCACAAAATTTAAGTCCCGGGCAGAGCCTGGCTGAGCACATCCTGGCCGTGCACAACCACACGATTACGGTGGAAAGTGACGGTCAGGAGAGAACGAAAGTGGTGCGCTTCGATTCAGGCACGGTGGTGGACGCCTCCAACTGCTCCAGCACGCCAGCTTTCAATGTGCTATGCCCCATTGACCTCAGGCAAATACAACAGACCCTGAACAAACGGAGGAGGCGCCACAAGATCAGGACCCTCCAGTGACCAGCCATACCAACGAAGAGCTGGACAACACTGATCGACCGTTTTGTGACATATGCGGTCGGCAGCAGAGTGAGTGAGTGAGTGAATTTTGGGGTTAATGGCGCAAGAGCCAAATTTTGGTTTAACTGCGCCAAACATTTGTTAAAACGTTACAAGTTTATAAGATTTCTGTTAAAAAAAATTTTAAATATTAAAATGTATGTTTATAAAAGTTAATAACAATATGTGTAAAAATACAGATTGGTGGGGAGAATTCCCCACCAGGTTGGACAGGTATTAAAAAAAAAACTTAAAAAAAAAGTCATTTTCTGTGTTTCGTTGGAGTTAAAAGTAATGGTCCCTTGTAATAGGACTTACCATTTTCTTTCACGTAATCGGGATTTGTTTCGATTTCATCTTCCACGTCGTAGACAATCATTTCTTCCTCGTCCGTTGTATGGTCGGCAGCAGAGAACAAGGAAGGGGCTAACTTACCACATGCTGCGATACCACGGTGTGTCAGTGGGAAAAAGTAGAAGAAAAAAGAAACGCAAGGAAGCGTCCGTGGACCCTTCACGATCCCCAACCTCTCCCCCGGCGCAAGAAAACCTACAGAGAAACCATACTCAAGGAGAACAGATACAAGCGACGAGCGAGGAAGTCACAGAGTCCACCCAGAACACGGGAGTCGTGTTGCTGGGGAATACTTTGCGCCTGACCTTCCCCCTGCCGACACTTCTCACTTGCCCAGCTGCCGGGTGCACAGCGCCGTTCACCACTGAAAAGTAGTATATAACCGTAAATTCAATTAAGCGGCATGTGCGACATAGGCACCGAATCTTTGACAGGCAGGTGCAAAAATGGTGCGCCCCATGCGGGAAACGCATAAGACACGCACCAATGAAGCACCATTCCAACTGCGTGGAAGGCATCGCGGACGATCCAGATTCACAAGAAGGGGGACGTCAGCGCAGGAGAACTGGAGACCCATCTCGCTCTCCAACACCATATACAAGCTATTTACCAAATGCCTGGCAAAGAAGCTTTCTGAGTGGTGTGAGACAACTACAACGGGATGCATCGGCTGAAAATTTTGCAAAACAATTAATGGATATTGGAAATGGGCGAATGGAAATTGATGAATCTACTGATGGGAGGTCGCCAGTCCCCGTTACAATTGCAGTTTTTACATTTGCCCTGCTTACAGGAAACGGAATTTTGTGGAAGGAATGTGTTGTCTTGAAGTCCACCTCTGTAAATATAACTTTAGGGGTGCATAGTCTCAGTGCCCTGGAATCTTTTTTTGTTCAATAGACCCACTAAACAATTGGAAGCGATTGGTGATTTCGCGCTCATTTTAAAATGTCATTGACCGTATGGGCCGTAACCCTGCGCATTTCGACTCCGGACCAATCAAAGAAACTAAGCGGACGTAAGTTAAAAGAATCCGCTCTAGGATAGCAAGAAAACAAATCGCAGGCAAATAAAATCGGGAAAATGCAGGCGATTTTCAGCGCACAGGTGCTCGGTGAGCAAGAGGACACACCCGTATGATTTCTTCCAGACCTTGAACTCCACTCCGCGGGGCTTCGAGCGGCGACACCTATTTCAGTCTTTTTCCATCAAATCTTGTTCGATTAGACATTTCCTCATCATCGTAAAATCAGAACCCGGTAGAATCCGTTATTCCTGTCATGCAGCAGAGCAGGTATTAGATTGACTGTTTTTTGACTACACTGGCACGCATCTTACTTCTTGCATTAAAATTTTAGATTTGCACTGCGTGGAAGGGTTGATGATCCAGATTTTGAGATGGACTGTGTTGCTTTTTATAATAATCTAACCCAGTTCGCTCTCCAACTTCTATACGGAATCGTTGGTGGACTTCAATGACCTGGCATTTTCGGTTTCATGGGTTGTGTGTGAGTCAATCTGTTATCCCGGGGTCAGATACCCAATTTTTTTTTTCTGGCTGAAAGGTTTTATCTTGACAATTTTCTTCTAATGGATACACGTGAAATGAAGAAATGTGATGACATTGAAGAGGGTCGAAAATAGTGAAGGATCGCCACCCCAAAGTTACAATTGGGTTTTGACATTTGCCCGTGTTTACAGAGTAAACGCCTTGAGGAAGGAAAAGTTCACTTGCACCTCACCTCTGTGAAACCCGTAACTTTACCTGAAGTTCTCACGCCCCATGAGGTTCAGATGTGGAGACCCAGTAAACAAAGGAGAAGGTGGATTTTGCTGATGTAGTGTCATTGACCGTAAGACGTGGATGGCCGACTTGAGCCCAGTAGAAAGATGACGTGGAAGCGGAGGAAGATATAGTTGGTTTCGTAATGGATATTACTGGTGGAAAGAATTTCAAAGGTGGGAATTTTAGTAATATTTTCATCTGTTTGTGTGAAATTGTTTACAGCTGAAGATATGGCATCCTGGGCATAGGTTTGGGATAACTGCAGGACTATTAATTTTCGAGCTTCGAGATATATTTGTATTTATTTCAATTTCTTTTATAAGTTTTTCTGTCTTCCATTTGGGAAAATTTTGAATCCGAAGAGTGAATCATTAGCGCATTTCTGCTCCAGACTGCTTTTTGAGAAAACATTTTGAACTAATGCACACCTAGAGCATGTCGATTGTCCACGGCAGGACTTGAATGAGAAAGGAATTCTTTTTTTAAGTCAGAGAGCATGGACTTTATCATGGACTTTTATAGCATTACAATTATTGTAGGTTGAAACAGCTCTCACAAATCCAAATAGACTAGCTAAAATATTAACGGCTTCCTCGAATGTGAATACTTAAAATTGAAACATGTATCTAATAAAAATCTTATCTACTATAAAGGCTTACAAGCTGCAGGATATAAAAAGTTAACCAT
The DNA here is from genome assembly GCA_019973935.1 of Trichonephila clavipes. Taxonomy (NCBI): domain Eukaryota; kingdom Metazoa; phylum Arthropoda; class Arachnida; order Araneae; family Nephilidae; genus Trichonephila; species Trichonephila clavipes. The sequence continues at coordinate 24,904 of BMAU01011701.1, forward strand.
CAACCCCAAAGTCAATTTTTTTCCAGGTTTGCAAAATGAGATTGATGATTTCATACCTCCTCTTTATCATTTGTTCATTTTAATAAATGTGATTGCTATATTTTTGTTTAATGAAAAATACATCTTATTAATATCAGTCTCTTAGTTGCCAATCAATTTCAATACCCCCATTTCATTCATTCTTTTTCTTTCAAATAGTGTATTGCTGCCAAGTAACAGAATTGTATCATTTATATACTTTTTGAGAAAAACTATAGATTTGGAAATATCTCTTTTCATTTAGAGGAGATTTCTGAATAATGATACAAATTTCCTTTAAATGTTCATTAACTGATAATATAATAATTTAATACATCAAAATACAATTTTGAACAATAAAAAATTAGGTTAGGATTTTTGCAACCAACACAAAACTGGTAGATATTTTTTCCTCCCTCCGTTCAAAATTATAGCCTTTATAATCATAGTAATAGAGCTTTTATATTAGCTAATTAATCGCTGGTTGTATTGAATTGTATGTGAATATACATATAATATATATTTGATGATAAATAGGCCTATAAAAATGTCTTAAAATTTAACTTACTATTTACATTAATGATTTAACAATGGATCTTTGAAACAATAAAACATCATGACCAGATTATAGAATTATGAAATTTATCAAAAATATGGTAAAACCAACATTGTAAAAATTGCCAAAACATCCTGCATTAGATGGTTGGGTCACATATTTAGGTATAATGACTAATTTCTAAATAAAATAACTTTTTTGAGAATCGATGGAAAATGAAGGAAAGGAAGACAACTAACTAGATGGCTGAATAACATTGAAAATGACCCAAGGGAAATTGAAGTAAACTGGTGAAGGGCTATTGCACTAGATAAGGCCAGATGGAAAGGATAGCCTTAAGCTACAACAGGCTGTAATACTTATGACTTTTTCATATAAATGCCTCAATAATTTACCAAGATGATTTATACCATAATTCACAGAAAGACTCAGAGTTATTTAGGGCTCAGAATTCTACTCCGATATCTTGATGCAATTCATATTCCAGGATAAAATACTATCAAATTATCAGAAACTAAACAGATCAACAGTGAACCACACATATAAATTGATAAGAAACTCTTACAGTTTAAAACATAAGCAATTTACTAATTATTTCCTTTAAATTAAAAACCATGGTTAGTTTACAAGAGAAAAATCAAAACAAATGTTTTTAAACAATAATCTGTAAAGGATTGTATATGTTATCCTTGAAATTTAATGGAAGCATAACCTGGTGAAATCGATATGAATAATGTGAGAAGCCGAAAGTAACTGTTGTTACAAATATATCTAATGAATATTATTACAATTATTAACAATCCTTGATGATAGAAAAATTACACGAAGCTGTAAACAAGGTTAAAACATTCTATGTAAAGAGAAAATTCTACATTTTCGTTTTCCCTTCTACTTAAAAAATACCAAGGAGATATTAATTTTGTAGTTTGATACCTATAAAAAAATATTGATGAAACACTAATAAACAGGTAAAATGATAAGATTCACAAGTTTTTCGTAACATTTTTACAGTAGTATCCAACTCACAGCAGTAAGAATTAATTTCCCAAGCAATAATCTAAGAATATATGTTGGGGGGGGGGGATCTGTAAATTATTTAACTTTATTTCAACTATTAAAAGGATAGAATTTCAAAGGCTTGCTCAAATTCAGAAAATGAAGAAACAGATAGGTATTAAAAATTAATGAACGAAAAACATTCATTGTAAAATTTAAGTAATAAATGTTTTTTTAACTAAACCTTAGGCAACATTTTCTAAATTAACATGCTACACCATACTCTCTTGAATTCAGAGACATGTACCATTTCATTTCTACTCGAATATAAAACTCCGCCAAGGTAGGTGTGTAAAATTACCTTGATAATGCTGAATTTTTACAAAATATGCCAAATGAAAGTAAATTTATCACCTCAAACAACCTTGAAAAATAATGTTACATCAAAAAAGCAAAATACTGTAAAGCGATTGTTTACAAAATAGTTGAATCCAAATGAATGGTATGAATTTATCACCTCAAACAACCAATTTGAAAAATAGAGAATGTTACATCAAAAAAGCAAAATACTGTAAAAAATATTTAAAAAGATCAATGCATTAAGTCAGAATAAAAGGTTCTCTGAACACTCATAAAAAAAAAGAGTGAGAATTAATAAAACTGAAAGAAAATTGTTAAGAGAAAAATAAATGAAAAAAACCATAGGACCAAAAAAAAAAATGAGTATCAACAAACTAAGATAAATGAAGTACAAATTCCTAAGATCACAATATAAATCAAACATCAAGAATGTTATACAGAAGACATGCATAGAGACATTATCAGTATATTGCGATAAATTTCATTTTGGGATGGTTCTGTTCAAAAAGTCATTAATCTGATATGTGTATAATAGACAATAGTTTGATTCATTTCATAAAAAGTGAGTGTCGGCACATTGTTCACAAATTGCCATGATGTCCACTACATGCACAGTTACAAGTATTGAAACAAACTTTAATATTTGATACATTCCTTTTCATTCAAGGTGTTTGTGATTCACTGTTCATTCGCATGGCAAGAATCATTAACAGAAAATAAATGCTGAAAGATTAAGGAACTTTACTGTAGCAATCAGGGCTGGGAAGCTATTGGCCGTAATATACATGTTATTATATTCAAGAATTTAAAATTCGTTCAACTATTACCTCCACTTTACAATAAGGCTTCTGCTATTAAATTTCAAACAATAATGGATATTACCACGAGTTTTCTACAAACATTACAGATGTGGTTGTCCTTCATTATAGTCAATGCATGATAGAAGCTTTAGTACTATTTTTCTAGAACAGGTAGCAATTTATTCTACCGAGAGACTCAAAACAAATTGAATGTTGAATAACAAACATGAACAGAAGATAAATAATTAAATCATGAGGCTTAGTCCAAGATCAGCATTCTCCACAAGCATATACAATGAATTAAACTTAAACAAAGGCCATTAGCATTATCTTATACAAGATTACAAATTATTTTCCCAGACAAAAAAATTATACAATTCAGAATCAGATGTCGCCATCTCCTTCAAAAATTATTTTCAAATATCAAAAATCATTTTCAAATATCAAAAGCAAAAGTCACCAGTAAATTTTTAAAATTACTTTAAAATAGACAATTCTTCATCTTCCATTTTACAATTTTGTCTCATAAACAAGAATAAAAAAAAAACTCTTTTAAAAATTACAAATTTGAATACAAGCAAGTATTTTTTTTCCTGATATGAATTCTTTCAATTTGTCTGTTAAGCATTTAAATTTTTTTTCTGTGATGTCAATCCGTTGAACCAAGCAACTCTGACAATTCATTATACATACAGCCATGTTCAATGAAATCTCCTAAATCTACAGCTTAAACAGTTTATGTACCGTACAAATATAATTAGAAGTATAACTTTCTACAATTTAAGTTTGAGAATTGTTCCAAAATATTGTTCTTGAGCATCAGTTTAAAAGTAACATGAGAATCAAACAGAGCTACGTTTTTTAAATGGAGTAATTTATCAAGGAATCCACTTCCGACGTTCCATTTCAATCAACACTACAGTTCAGTAGTCCCAATGTAACTAAAACACAAAATTAGAAATTCATCAGAACAGAGGTTGAACTACATTAATCAAAAATAATCATCATTCTCGCTGTTGGAAGTTTTTCCAAGTAAGTGTCCATAGATCTCACAGAAGTATACATTTTCCAAGATGAATTTAAAAGTTTTGGTGAAGACTGATTCATTATAATGTCACAACACTTATTATACTTTTTAAATTACAAAAACAAAATATGCATGAAAACTGGATTCTGTCTTGTTAACACTTCTTTAAGAACAGACAGCTATCAGGAAATTCCGCGTCATCAAAAAAGAACTGCACCCCAGAAGCACATCGTTACGCAGCTTATTACAGTTCCAATTCTAACAAGTCAGTAGAATTCAACAGTTCTTTTCCTTTTACAGTAAAATCAAGTGTTCAGTTTTGTTTTCAAATATATATATTCACCATCATGCTTAAGTGAATAGCTATCCACATAAATATATCTTTGGACGGACATTCTTAAAACTTGATTGATAAAGTATCGCTTCTCTTTCTATAACTTCGCCAATCAACTGCTAACCAAGCATGAAACAAGATTTTTTTACTTCACCTCAATCTGAGACGAGTCTACTTTTATTGTGGGTAGAATAAGTTAACATTGACAATTTTTAGGTGTTGCCAATTTCGAAAGACATAGAAAGGTATTTAATAAAATTCAGACAAAATTCAATTAGCACCTAAAAATTCCTTAGAAAAGTCAACACTTGTAATTTCATTCGATATTTTTCGAAAATAATTCAATCAAATATTTATTCAAACCAAAAAGGGTCTGTAACAGGTTTTCTTCGGATCCTTCTACTAATCCTTAAGGCCAACAGCCATATTTTCAAAAACTACCTATATCCAACAGATGGCGTTTGTTTGCAACTCAGATGACGTCAAAGCAAAAATGTTTGTAAAAAAAAATAACCCTTCGTTACTATAGCAACGTGGTGTGGTTAAGAAATGATTGACATAGTCGGTTACAGAACGCATACGCGCGGTTGCAGTAAAATAAACAAACTATTCAAAAACGTAATCAAATGGTGAGGACAACCAACGGGACAACGGGGTGCAGCGTTGGTTGAATGGGTGGAAAAGAGGGGGGGAAGTTTTGTAAAGTGCTGTCTTTTAGAATTGCCGCGGAAATGGGCGCGAAGTCTTTTTCTTTTTTTAAATCCGTGCAAATACTTTGGGCTATCCACGAGTGAATGGAAAAGTATGTTTACATTTTCTTGGGTATATCATAAACATTGCCTTTAGGGTTAAGAGCCCCGTTGATACGCCACCACGAAATCTCGAGCGTAATGTTAATCCTATGGAGTTCCTTTCTCGTATATTTACATTTAGGATATTGCTTTCAATTACATGGAATAAAATGCATCTAAAAAAGCGAAAAAAAATTAAATTCTTCCATTATTTCGACTTTTTAAAAAAAAAAATTCAAAGTATTTTTAAGTATTATTTAAAGATCTGAAAATTCATATATAGTGCATTAAAAGGATCATCAAAATATTTTAAATTATCGGATAAAAAAAAAGTAAACGCAGGAAAAATTTCCTTTTTTATGCTCTTTCAAACGCGCATACTTTGAACTTTTTAAATTAATTTTTTTGCGTGTAATTATTAAATCAGCATTGCACATTTGGTAAGAGGGGGAAAGTAAACTTGTAACTCCGCCTTCTTACGGAAGGATACATGAAATTTCCCTGTATGTTCCATTGATGAATGGTAATTTAGGACTCTTTAGTGGGGTCTGTGTAACAGGGTTTTTTTTTTCCTTCTTTTCCAAAGCGCATTCAAGAAACTATTTACATTTGCTCAATTCTTTGGAAGTGTAGTGCATTCTTTGAGTTTGCACTTGAAAATTACTGCTAATACGTCTTCTAAAATAAGTTATTCTCTGTTTTCTTATTCTATATTTCTTAAATTTTTTATGTACTAGACAAATTATATTTTGTTAATCACTAAAATGAACAATTAATTTTTATTAAATACCTCTTGAATCGTCAGGATAAAGTGAATCAGTTTTCATATTATTTCTTACAAATTTCCAAAATTGAGAATCGTGTGTTTTGCCAAGTTTCAGATACCTGAATATCAACTCTTTTAAAAACTATTGCTAGTTAGGTAATATAGATATATATGTAAATACTTCGCTTCATGAAAATATGTAATGAAATCATAAAAAAGAATTTTTGTTTTATCTGTTTTTTATTGTTCTGTTTTAGTTAATCTTCATATAAAGTTTCATACCTTCAATAAATGCAAAATTAAAGAATGGATTTTTTGAAAGTATATAATATGCTGGTTCCCTTAAAATTTTCAAAATTTAGCCAAGCTATTAAAAGCTGCCTTATATATATTTTTAATATTGCAACATATATAAGTGTGTACCTAATCAACCAATAAAATAGTTTTTTTACGTTAACACTTTTGTTACATACTGTGGAGTGACACGTAGAACAGGGTCCTCACCCCTCACTCTGGAAACTGTGATTTAAATAGAATATTTAATGCACAGGCAAATCATTCCACAATTTTAATGTTTGGCATCTCAGGAGGTTGGAAAAGAATCCGTGAAATTCTGATTTTCCACCTCTCTTTTTGGCTCGTTAATTTTAGTTAAAATTATTTGTTAACTGCGAAATGCTTAAAGATTTTTGGTATTGATTATTCTAAATATATGAATACATTCTCTTGTACCATTGCTTTTGTAATCCACGACACTTTTCTCTTGGATGCATTCTTTTTCAAAAATAATACTAATAATCGTGATGTTTTTATTTGCTTTTGTACTTATAAAGCAAATTTGAGTTTTCTCTTTTGAGGAAGGAAAGAAGCGAAAGACAAAAAGAAAAAAATTTTAATGATATAAATATAGAAATCATCAGGAAGTTCTGACATCAAGAGAGTAAGAGAAAATTTCTCAAAGAAAAGGAAAACGTAATGCATTCGTTTTGTATGCACATGCATTTTTTTCTTCATCAAGGATAAATGACGAGAACATCACCTGAGTTTTCCCCTTTTTTCCCCCATCCTGCCAACAAGACTGAGTCTCTACAAACTTAACATCTATCAAACCCTCTACATCAGGGGTGTCCAACACCCGGCCCGTGAGCCGCATGTGACCCGCTAGTATTTAAGTTGCGGCCCACCAACTCTTTATAAAAAAATTTTAAATATCAGGTTTTTAAAGTTTTTTCATTTTAAAATTTATTTAAGGGGAAATTTATATACATATTTAAATCTACAATGTATTCACCTGTTAAATGTTCCTAATTTAAAATAAATCATTTTTGATAATAGAAACGTCCTTTAGATTAAAATAGATTTATATTTTATCAGACAGTTACGTTTGATTTTACTATAATAAATTACTTTTTTAATAAATTCCGAATTGCATTATGCATATCCCTTACTATGGATGGTACATGATTTTTTGTGTGTGCGACTTTCATTTCTCTTCCTTTTTTTCTGTTTGCAGTGCCCAAAAAGCAAGAGAGGCAGTCAGAGATGTTTTTTAAAGTTTAAAAAATATATTCAGGACGGTTATGATAAAAGGCAATGTATACTTAATCGTTTGAGAATGACAGCACAATCAAATTTCAACAATGAGTAACAAAAGATCAATTCAAAAGGAACTCTGTAATTTTCAAGAAAATGCCAACTGTAATATTTTAAACATTATTGTATTAATATATTATATAAACATTATTATATTATCTATGTATACATGAAAAATAATGAAAACAATTATAATTCATTCTGTTTTAAATTTACACTCCAATAAATGGTTTTTTGTTTCCAAATCTGATATAAAGGTACATATTTTTATGTGAGGCCCGCGAGATTATAATGTTTTTCCGAAGTGGCCTACTAGGTCATTTGGGTTGAACACCACTGCTCTACGTCATGGGTCTTTTTGTTCGTAAAGAGTGTTTTTTTTCCAGGTATAGAAATTTAAGTTGGCATTACTTTCCAAGATGGCGACCGATTTAACAGCTGTCAAATGATTTATTCTCAGTTTGGTTTGGCAATTCATCAAAACAATCATCAAGCAAGGCGTAGATTCGTCGAATGGGCCCAAAACGAGATTGCCGTTGTTCCCGATTTTCATAAGCGAATTTTGTTTAGCGATAAAGCGCCTTTCTGGTTGAAGGGCTACGTCAACAAACAAAACTGCCGCATTTGGAGTGAAGCTAATCCACAAGTGTATGTCGAAACACCGTTACATCCACAAAAACTGACTGTTTGGTGCGCTTTATGGGCTGGTGGAATCCTTCTTCAAAAACGATGAAGGCCACAACGTTACAGTCAATGGTGATCGGTATAGAGCCATGATTAATAACTTTTTCATTCCTGAATTGAACAATCATGATGTCCAGGAGCTGTGGTTCCAACAAGACGGCGCAACATGTCACACAGCTCGTGCCACAATCGATTTATTGAAAGACACGTTTGGTGACCGCCTAATTTCACGTTTTGGATCTGTGAATTGGCCTCCAAGATCTTGTGATTCACCGCTAGACTATTTTCTGTGGGGCTATGTAAAGTCATTGGTCTATGCGGATAAGCCACAAACGCTTGACCATTTGGAAGACAACATTCGCCGTGTTATTGCCGATATACGGCCACAAATGTTGGAAAAAGTCATCGAAAATTGGACGTCCAGATTGGACTACATCCGAGCCAGACGTGGCAGTCCTATGCCAGAAATCATATTTAAAATGTAATGCCACAAGATTATCTTTCGAATAAAAAAAATTCATGTCAATCGAATAATACATCGTTGTTTTATTTCAATTTAAAGTTCAAAACCTCTAAAGTTTAACCCCTCAAAAAAACACCCTTTATTTATTGCCTTGCTATTTGTTTGTTTGTATTATTGAGAAACTCTAGATCAGGGGTTTCCAAACTTTTATCAGTAGCTATCCCTTTCGAAAAAACTGTTTTCTTTTCAGTCCCCTTACATTTTTCTGTAATATATAGCATACAATATAACAAATATGCTAAAAAACATTGCCCCAAAAAGTTTTACAAGTATAATTTAACTAAAAATATTGTCAGAAAATTAGGGGGAATACGTTCATAAAAGATTTCTTTTATTTTTCTAATTTTACAAGTATAAACAAGATTTCAGAAACACAGATTGTAATTGCATATTAGTTCAGTTTGAATTAATATAATAATGGGCTTTATGTATTGCTACAATTTTATTTTTTAATATTTGACCTGAAATTTTGCTTATCATTTTCATATAAAAAATCACCTAACTAACGCAACAAATATAAATATTTATTTTATTATACAATTTTTCAATTTTACTGAATTATGTGTAAATGTATTATAATTTTTTATAAAAAAAATCCAGGCTTTGATGCTTTTTTGTAAAATTTTTGCCGCCTATACGGTATAGTGGTTAATGACGCCAACTGCTGTACCGTAGGGCCTGGGTTCAATTACCGGCCAAAACCTGGATAGTTGTAAATGTATAGTGCCTTTGCAGCAAGGTAGGACTCTAAATAGCCATCTAGCCACAAATCATCTCGAGAGGTTGAGGGAAGAGGTGTGGGCCACTTACCCTTTAGTTTATTATTATTATTTTATCAAAGTTGGGGTATGAACTTTTATTATAATATAATAAAATAAAAGATAAATGAGAAATTTTGCCAATGAAGAAGAGGAAACAACTTATTGGCACATCAACAGATTAGACGTTAAAATCTAAAATTATACAAAAATGACTCCTTAGTTTCAGGTTATAAATACATGCAGAATGCACAAGAATTTTCACACAGCTCTAAAAGTTTTAATACCAATCAGAACAATGTGTTTCTCAACGTATGGGGAAACAAATTGAAGGTGTGAAAACAAATTAGACACAAAATATAAAATGCGACTGCAAATAAATTTGCATAGACTCAATTGCAAACAATTTGCGATTGAGTGAAAAAAAATGCAAACATATCCCAATTACTAAGCATAATACATGGGTAGGTGACATCTGGAGCATAGTTTATTATTATTGCGTGAATTATATTAAAATAGTATGAATTTTTCTTATAACAAAAATACAATACTTTTTACAATCTATAAAGTACCAATAACAAGTTGATTAAATTTAGATATTGTTTCAGGATATATTTTTCTAATAATGGAATGGCGTTCCCCCCAAATTCCTTGTAGTTCGTAGGGTTCCTCAATTCAAACTGTGCTCCACGGAACCCTGGGGTTTCACGAGTCACAATAAAAAAATTAAAAGAAACTTTGTGATGTGCCTCCCCTTGGAAATACATCCCTCGAATTATCAGCGTGAGCTAGAGGTGTAGGATCAACGTAAGAACTAGAATCAAACATTATCTTAATATGTCTTTATTAATATATTCAACTTAAACTTTGAACAAATATAATCTTATTAATGGATGAGAGAATCTACTATGATGCAATACACAATATAATTCAGACCTATCTCAATAATTGGACCGCCTAATCTTCAATTATAATAATAATAATAAGTGTAATCAATCCTCTCTACCTTATATTATTCTTTAATAAACCTGTCTTTATCTACAGTGGTATGCAACTGTACCTTTAACTACTAATCGATCACCAATATGTTTATCCACAACACGTAGAACTTGAATCTTTGAACAGCGAACTTCAATTATCATCCAATACCACAACGCACTTTAATTGTCGAACATTCCTTTACACTACCATTACATTGCCATCATTGCCATTACGCTTACTCTAAGATCCTATATTTATCCTATATTATTTGCATCTCTTCATTTCTCGTTTCTTGGATTTGGTTGGAAAAGAGTTGCCATTAATTCTGGCCCAAAGGACTTGCTAAAGAAAAGACGCGTAAGTCGTCACAAAGGAGCTTATAATTTTCTTTGAGACAAAAATTGTTTTAACCTACAATTATATTAATAGAACAGAGGTTCCCAAACTTTTTTGCCTCATAGACCCCTTGACAGGTTTTTCGGTTTGGGGTATAGACCCCTACTTACGTAATATTAAATTTCTGCAAATTCATCAACTTAAATGTATTTTTTAAAGCAAGTATTCCTCTAAAGGATTCAAATTTTTAACTGCAGGGAATTATAGTGTTTAACAGTTAAGGAAGCACATGTTAATTAAATTTAAATTTAATTAATAGATAAAATAACTGAGCAACAAACAAATGCTTTTCGTGGGAGGGATGCGCTTGGGGATGCAATAAAAAATTTTCAACATTTGACATCAATCTTGTCCGGTTTTAACCGCTAAATATCTGCTTGGTTAATAGTGCCCAGTCTTTTCTTTCTTTTTTGTTTTGGAGATTGGCAAGTACACTCTAACTCCTTCTCAATTGGAAAAACAATTGAAGGCTTTCACAAGATATTCCATAATATGAAATAAATAACAGGTATATCTTTATAAAGCCAAAATTATTGACATTCGTTTCTAAGCTTTACTTTAAGATCTTCGTTAGTGCCTAATTCTTGTAAACTGACATTTTTTTTTCAAAGTCACCAGAGTAATTCATTGCCTACTGTGGTATTTCGATAGTCCTAACATTCTCAATCCTAGTTTCAAAATCTAAAAAAAAGAGCATTTTAATGTTGAACATAGGTTAAAATGTCTTTTTCCTGGTGGATTGTTTGTGACAAATGAGAAACTGAGAAAATTTGCAACGTCCATTATTATATTCCTTTAGCTTAATATATGAAAATACTCCTTATTATATTCCTATTATTATTATTATACTCATTATTATACTCCTTTAGCTTGAAATATGGTCCTTATTTTAATAAAATTTATGCGGTCGCCTTGTAATTTCATTCAATTTAGTAAATAAATATGTTAAATAGGTAATCTTGGTTTCCACTTAATTAAATTTCCTTTTAAAATTAATGTTATGATCTGGTTTAATGAGAGCCACCATCGTAGACTCCTATTTACACCTCATGGACCCCAAATTATTTTTTTGTTGACGCGGACCTCTTGCAGGTCATCATAGACCCCTGGGGGTCTATATAGAACACTTTGGGAATCACTGATATAGAAGCTAGTCTCTTATTGTTATCTAATGACATTAACACATCAAATTATTATTATTTTTACTAAAGTCAATGACAGTGTGTGACTTAAAACTTGAATTTTCATTTACATGTACAACATAGAATATGTCAGGTGTATTGTTATGCAACACTTTTATCATCGATGTAATTCAGAATTCGAGGAATGCGTAATTATTCGAATCTCGGCGTACACAGGAACGAGATGAATAGTGAGTGAGTGAATATTAACGTCGCACTGTACAGCTAGCTATTCGAGGGCTTTTGGTGATAGACCACGTAATTTTGAACCATTGTTAAGTGACGTGGACGACACCTGAGCGAGCACCACCTACTACCTAACTACCTCACCACACCAACGGGAGGACGTTTGAGCTCTCGACAAATGTAACGTGCATCGCTCCCATACATGGCGGGATTTTAGTGGTACTGGGCTCGAACTCGTGACAAAGCCAGCCACGATCCGATACCTTAACCACTCTACTACCGCTGCCACATGTCTATGTTCAAACCTCCTCCAGTTGGTGTGGTGTGGAAGTTAGTAGAGGGGGTTAGCTCAGGTGTCATCCTCGTCACTTGATTATGGTTCATAATTAGGAGATCGGTTGCCAAAAGTCCTCGATTAACGAAAAAGTACGACGTTAATATTCAATCACTCAACTCTTATTAAAAGTTGTATTTTTATGTTATTAATAATTGTGCAAAATTTGTAATGTGCGGTTATTGAAAAAGATATTTAATTAGCATCGTAATTCTTATATAAACCAATTCAAATGATTGGAATTAAAAAATATGACCGAAACTGATTGTTTGGAGTAACAATAAATAAATAAAAAAATAAAATTAATTTGATCTTATAAAAATAATTTTTCTAACAGGCTTCAATAGTAGAAGTATCAGTTAATAGCCATTTCCCTGAAAGAGAGAGAGAGAGAACCGATTATTCTCACAAATATCTCTCTTTATAAAAACAAAAAAGTTTTTCTTGATGCTGTAATAAATTTACTTCTGCTTAAGGTGAAACTAATAAAAGAAACTACATCTTTACAACAGCTATATGACTAGTAGTAAAATCAAAGGAATAAAAAAAGAGAGTTTGCCTAAAGTTGGATCGAACTTATCTATAATACTAAAAAAGCAGGTCTTTCAGTCACAAAAATAAAAACGAAAATCAGGAATAATAAACTGAGATGATCTGAAATTACAAGTATTTGCGATGAAATGCTTCAAATGACCATTTTCAATAGGAAAAAATATTCCGGAAATTATTCTTGTGATTTTGTTTCGTCAAATACATGTTAATTTTTCCCCTAAGTTTTTGGACAAATATCGGGAACAAATGTGTTTACTTGAAATAGTTCATTGATAATGCCAATTTTGGACAATATTGCTAACCATACTATTAAACAAAATGATTGGCATTTCTTGTATTGAATCGAATAAATTTTTAATTTCAGATACCTGTATAATCATTTACATTAATGAATTCTTCTATGTTGTTACGAGTTTGTTCAAACACTGCTTTAACCGAATCTATTTTAGCTTCCCAACGGATTGTCTTAAGTAATTGCTTAAATGCTTTTGTAGAATTTCCCATCTTTGTAGATGCAGAAAATAAGCATAGAAATATCTACTCCCACCTTTTATAGTACATATTACTGGAAGTGACATCACAAACTAAAAAAATTTAAAGATGATAGGCAAGGTGATAGGTTTAGAACAATTATTCTAGATCTTGCACCTTTATATTTCCGTTTCATATTGCTACCCTTTTGTCACATGCCGACAATTCATATCTAATTCTAACTCTCTTAACCTTTTCACAACAGTTTTTGCTATGCCTGGTGGCCGCGGTAGCTTAGTGGTTATGGTCACGAGCTCGTGGTTGGAGTGTCGTGGGCTCGAGTCCTGTTGCCACTAAAGACACGCCGTGTAGATGAGGCCATTCCTCCCGCTGATGTGGTAGTTAGGAAAGAGGAGTTCCAGCTCAGGTGTCCTCCTCGTCACTCGACCAAATCTCAAAATTACGAGGTTTGTGATCAATAGCCCTCTTGTTGCTTTGCAGAGCAAAGTTAAACATCAAATGACAATTCCGGATTTTTCACCCACTAAGAACGTATACACACCACAACAGTGGTCTTCAAACTGTGTTCCACGGAACAGTGGAGTTCCAGTACCATGGTACCCCAGTGGTACAGTCAGTAAGCGGATTGTGCAACGCTCGCTTCGCCGTATGGGTTTTAGGAACCGTCAACCTACCAGAGTACCATTGCTCACTGCTCGCCATTGGGCTGCAAGTCTTACCTGCGCAAGAGACCACAGAGACTGGAGTGTAGAGGACTGTAAACGAGTAGCATGGAGTGATGTGTCTCGATTCCGACTACTTAACGCCGACGGGAGGCTGAGAATATGGCGTCAGGCTCATGAAGCTATTGATCCTGCATGCTAGGTTGGAACTGTGCAAGGGCATGGTGGCTCAATCATGGTCTGGGGAGGCACTGTTTTGGGTCTTTGGTGCATGTACCCCCCCATGTCATTCAGTACATAGAGTTGTTGGATGATCCCCTCCCTCCGCTTATGCTGTTCTGTTATCTGCACAGTAATGGATTTTTCCTGGAAGACAAATGTATCTCTCGCAAGTCGTGGTGGTCGGATGAGCATTCCTCTCTGTCATCAATTGGCCACCTAGAAGAAAACCTATTGAGCATCTTGGGATGCTTTGGAACGCAGCACCAACCAACCTGACTGAATTATGGACAGCTGTAGCCAATATTTGGCAAGTCATTCCCGTGGAAAGTTTCCAGAAATGTGTTGAATCTATATCTCATCGTGTGGCAGCCTTTATCAAGGCCAGAGGAGACCCAACTCGTTACTCGGTAGGTATCCCTAATTCAGTGACACTTCAGTATAATACAATCCAGAAAGATTTATCTCATCTTTACACAACTTTCCCTCCATCGTCCATTCCTTCAGTTCACAATGCTATCTTTCAAATTTCAAATTAGTTTTCATTGCACAGCCATCTTTGTGATAATAGACCCATTTGCCTTGTTGTTCTCCATGGCGTTTTAGTAAATAATTTCTATACTCTATCTTTGTTTACATCCTTACTCATTTTTCCGGCAGTTTGTCAATCATTACTTTCCTTAACCCTTTATCTACCGCATTATGATTTACTGCAGTTTTTTCCATGTGATGTTTTTTTTTTAATCACTATATTGAAATTTAAGGGATATACACAAACAAAATACTCAACTTTGGAAATTTAATTCGTTAGAACTAATTAATTAATTAAAGATATTCAATTTTAAAATTAAGTATATATACACTGTTCTCTTAAAATAAATAGTCAAATCACTTTCTACGGTCTTCATTAACATACAAAAAAAATGAGACATTTACCTATTGACATTCACTATTTTTTCGGGACAAAAATTATAATCTTTGCAATCCAATGAAAATGCCATCAGTTGAAAAGGCAATTTCTGCTATAAAATTATTCGCCTTCCCAGCTAAAATACTCACCATAGAAAACCTGCTGTCATATATCTTGAAAGAGTAGATTTAAAAGAATATTCCTGCTAAGTGTCGTCAGAGTATTCGTAAAAATGGCTATTCTATGTAATTTTAAAATGAGTGGTACTTATAAGTACCGTCGGTAGAGGTAAAGGGTCAATTAAGGGTTTTTTAGTTCTGCTTTTAAGTGTTTATTCCTGCTGCTTAAAAATAAAATTTGATTTCTCCATACACATTTTTCAATTAATTAGAAAAAGCACAATCATCCTTAGACATAAAATACTCTGTGACAAAATGACAAGAGTTTCCTTTATTTCTTTGGGAATAAAAAGATTTTAAAATTTTGCAGTGCGCACCCTATTTGAGTAGCATATTGTAAATGGAAAGCTGTCTGGGTTGTCATTGTTCATCACCGGAATAGCTTAAGGGCCGAAGTATGATTAAAAGAAAAATCTTTGATTTATCCCTTCCGCGGGCAGTGGCTAATAGGTCTAACTACCTATTAAAATTTTTTTTCTCCAAACGGGTGATGGATATATAGTCCATCCACAAGCTTTAGTTGAAGCTAAAACGCACAAAAATCAATGCAAATGGAAGAACGATACCTTTTTTGCATTACATGTCCTTTGATGGGTAGTTAAAACAATTTTTCTCGGTGTAAGTCTATAAATTGTATTTTGAATACTATAAATAAAATTTCTGATCTTTGAAAAAAATTTCGACATGTCTTTTCTCTTATCTGAATGAATTAAGCAAATGTGCAACTAAGAAAAAATGTTTCATTTAGGTTTATGAAAAGCTTTTATATGTGGATAGAGGCTCTATCCACTGCCCACATAGAACAGAAAAATGACCTAGAAATTTTCGCTTTTCCTGTACTCGAGAGAATCACATGTGAGAATGAATGTCGGGGGTCTGAAATATAAACAAACTTTGTTTACAATATGTGGTACAAGATTCTCGGGTTCGAAAATCTTTCATTACAGTTTTTCTGCTAGGAGAAAACGTTTGCATATTATAAAGTTCCACATTAAATAGCTCATTAAATTTGGGAAATAACTAATTTAAATTCTCAAAAATATTACTTTATTTCTAACTTTTTAAACTAAAATTAAATAAAATATAATCTGGGAATATATACCAATTTCAATGCATGTTCTAAATATTCTAAGTAAGTATATATATTCTATGTTGTACAATCATTCTATTATTATTTAATTACACTTATACTTCGTATTTAATTGTTATTGAAATAGTTATTACATAAATGTTAATTTTCCATAAAAAAGTTTATTGTAATATGATTCATTATTTATTCATTAAGTTAAATGTCTTAAGGGTGCAGGGGTTATAACGTCTGACCACCACCCAGGAAAAAAACCCTTGATCAGATTTTTTTTTTGTGACTAAATAATGTCTATATAAGATGAGAACATTACATTTGTCAAGTACTTTATCACAGGAAAGTGTATTTTAGCTTTGTGCCCGTTAAATGGTTAAAAAATAGAACAAATACTGGTTGTAATTTATAATTTTTGTGATAAAGTGACATTTGACACTAAAATTGCAAGTTTCAAAAACTGATGTTTTTAAAATTGCTTGTACCTTTTTCTTAGAATCCACAGTCAGAAAACACCTACAATTGTTACTGGATATTACTGACATGTAATTATATGTACTGAAGTGAACTTTTTGAGATAAAATATTTAGCTAGAGACCAGATATCGTAACAAAAAAAAAATGACAATTTTCAAAAAATTCATAGTGAGGCTCAGGATAAATTTGTTTTTTTAAAAAAACTAAACAATATATTTAAAAAATCTCACTTCCGTATAAATGTAAATTTAATATACAGACAAAATTTGAAACTTATATGTTAATTAGTTACTGAAAAAAAAGTCCTTATAAAAGTGTTCAATTTAACATTGTTAGTATAGGGGGTACCACAATTTCCCTTAAATAAATTAACCCTCCAAGCGGTTAGTACGGAAAATTCCGTCATTGTAAAGATGCTTCGAAAATGCACTGCAAGGGGTTTTTGCCTTCAAGTAATATTTTCAAAAGCGGTTGAGCCGTACTTTTCTGAAATCCTTTCCCCCTTTTAAAGGTTTAACATCTTGAAAGATAATTAGGGACGGTGGAAGCAACACAGCAGGACACTGATAGGAAGTTTTATGGTTCGCAGGGAACCCCGTGTTTTGACCCTGGAGCAATCGTAAAAAATCGGGGGGAAATTTCTTTAGACCCCAGGAAGTGTTTGTTTGTTAGCTTGTATTTTAAAAGTTTTGAAAAGTCCCAACGCATAAGTAAAATATGTTACAATTCCCTTTTTGTTTCATATGGCGTGTCAGGACAATCTGCTATTTTATATAGTTAGACAAATTATTATTTTTTAATTATATTCTTTCGCTTCATTTTTCTTATCTTAATCAATGCTTTCAATTTTTGAAACCTGATTATTTCATTATAAGATGCCAAAAAAAAAATACTAAAACATCAAACACTTTAAAATTTGAAACCTTTTCAACTTTCCAACCACTAAAAATGAATAAATTTAAACTTCATCAAATAATTTGAAACATTTTCTTACACTTTGATAAAAATAATAACGAAAAAAAACTAGTTAAGAACTATTAGTTTTTTTTTTTTTTAGATTTCAAAGCCCAAGTGTTCAGAGAAGTTTACGTACAGTGCCTAGTTATATATTGTTAAAATACACCGAATTATATTTGAATTTTAAGTGCTTGAACTTCAGTTTACATTAAAGACAACATGAATGGAGATTTTCCCACCACATTTCTTTTATAATTTGAATATTTGAATAAATGGTAATCAAAAATATACGGAAACATTTACAGTAGACATTTATGCATATAAATAAACATAAAAATCAATTTTAAATTCGATCTATTCAAAAACATTCGAATTATTCTTCAAAAATATCTATTTATGCAAAATACCTCATCATTTATCTTTTTTAAAGGCTAACTCAATAAGTAATTAAAATCTGTATATTTTTTTAAATCTCGACCGTATAAAGTTAGAAATTTTATGCTAGAAATTCCATTTGAAATTTCGAAAAAAAAAAATGTATCGCGTTGTTAAAAATTATTTACCATAAGTTCTAGCAATTCTTTGAGTATAATATAAATTTCAAATTTTATTATATAGCTTCTTTGGTATTTTTTAATATATTTCGAAGATTTCATACAATTCAGTCGAAAACTGCATGCTAAGAGCAAAAAATATACTAAAAAAATTGACAAATATACAATAAAGTTTTACATAGAAGCAAAACTGAGAACCTAAAGCGTAGGAATGAAAAATTTTGAGTATATCTGAAGTAGATTTTGAAATATTTATTTTAAGGTTCAGAAAATTTGTGTGCGTTATGTTATACTTAATATTATTTAAATGGTTAAAATAATATGTTAATATTAGTCATGTAATCTTTTGATGTCACATTCATATACTAATAAAACTTATCATGGTCATTGATGCGAATGTCAAGAATTTTATGTAATTTTAAATTCAGACATTAAGATATTGATGTAGAAAATATAAAACGACCATCTAAAATACATGAAAAATGCAGTCTGCTATAAAATGATCTTGACAAACAAAATACGGCATTTTCACTTACTATGGCAGAGCCGGCTTAGTCAGGGGCGATCTGGAAAAACAGAGAGGAAACCGCGGTTTTGATGGATGCCGCTCTAGCTTTTAAATCTCTCAGAAAAAAAAATATATATATATAATTACAACTGCAAAAGTTAGTCTTGTAATTTTCCATACATTTTTATAACAACGAATTGTGGAATTGGCTTCCAATACATTGTTGTGTTTGACAATATCTAAGGTAACCAACCGTACTTTAGATAAATTTGTATTCCTTTTAATTTTTCGTAACCGTATTCCTTTTAAATTAATTCGTGCAGCCGAAATACACCTTTTGCACCCTTAAAAATTTATGTAAACTATAACGGTTAATTTTAATTTATGGCCCTCATGGATTGTTGTGCCACTGGATTTGAGTTTTAAGTTTGAGGATTGCCTGACTTTGGGGATACCCCTTAGATAAACATGTATTTCCACTCATTTACAATTAAACATTTTTCTTTCAATTACTTTTATTTCAGAAGGAACTTTGATTTTTCAAATGTATTTGCTTAATAACATGTGTATTTGTGTATTAAATTAAAATTTTGATACATCCAAAATTACCTGTTTTTTGCTCCTCTAAAAGCTTTTTGGATTTTAGAATTGATCTTACAATCCATATACGTTTTATAGTAGTATATTTAAAAATGATAAAGACATTTTTATAACTGTGTGAGCTTTTATGCCTCGTTTATAAATATAAAAAATTGCTTTCAGCTAGTTTTTAAAATGTACTGAAATAAGTGGAGGAATATGATATTTGCATATTATGAATATTTTTGACTGCAGTAAGATATATTTATATTTCAGTTTATTTACAATTTGAATAGAAGTTGTAAGCCATTTTGTGAATAGTTTGATATTGAATATAAGCTCATAGGCTGTTTAATAGTAAAATGTTTTATTTTTATACCAGCACACATTAAAATAAGGCTCATTTGCAGTTATATAATCAGCTTCAGTGATATTTAAATTTTCAAAATAGTCTACACGCGTACGAAAACTTTCTTTCAAAACTACACACTACATCTCATACTATGTCTTCCCTACAGCAGGAAATATTTGTGTATAATCAAAAAATTTAATACAGGATACATTTCCAAATGTTAAAATTGTTTTTAAAATTTGGTATGGATACATTGTGGAAGTGTCGGTTAACTTCACTGAACAAAATTGTTTTAAGTGTATTGTTTTGAAAGACAAAATTAATTAGGGAGAACTTTTCTCACAATTGAATTTGTAATGACTCAATTGTGTGAAAATGTAGTTATCGATGTGTGACATTTTTCCTTGTAATAAAAGAAACAGAAAGATAAGAAATTAAAATTGAGTAGAAAATGGTTAGAAATACTGTCAAGCGCATTTAAAGAAGTATATCCCCCATTAAAATTAAAAATTATTGACTGAATGTGTGTTATGTCCATCACAAATGCCGATGTAGAAAAGAAATTTTTATTTAATACAAGAAGTTCGAAAAGGAGGGCACTAGGAATGAACATTTAGATTTTTTCCGAAAAATATTCAGTTAACATAAAAATATCATTTTTATGATTTTAATTAAAATAAATTAAAAGTATTGAAATCCTTTTTTATGTTATTTTAAATTAAAAATATAATTGAATAGAGAAAGATCGGTTTTATTTCATAAATATAATCATCGTATGTATATCACCGTATGCACCATTTATTATCTTATTGTTTAAAAAAGAGATAGGGCCCTTACTCTTTTTACCTCATTACTTTTTTTAAAAAAACAGGAAAGTGAGCACGTTTTTTCTTACTCTCATATTCAAAATAAAATACAGGATGCTTTTTTCTGGTTCAAATCGCAATAGCAAAATATATATATATATATATATATATATATATATATATATATATATATATATATATATATATATATATATATATATATATATATATATATATTAATTTTTAAAAAAATGACAGAAAAATAAATTTTGTTTGAAGAAAATATAATTATTTTTCTATTTCTAACACACTTTTTATTTCATTTTTTCCTTTTTTCACCCTGCATTTTTTTTCAATTTTACTGTGACTGAACACATAGGGGAAACGACCGAGTTGCTTTCATACAAGATTGCACAAGGCAACTTAACAGCTAGCTGTAAACGATTGATCTCTTGGTTCTTACTTGACAAAAGGACGGAACTAAGTCATAAAATTGTCCCCGTTCGACCTCCCAAGTTTCAAAAGGGGGAAAGGAAAGAAGTCTGTTGCATTTTTAAAGCGAACGGCAAAGTAAGAGTAAACGCTTTTGGAATAACTTTTCAGGAGAAAGCTAACCACCTAGAGGGTTAAGAAAAAAATTGGAATTATATATTTTTATTTTGCAAATACCAGGTGGACAAAAGGTGCGAAAAACTTAAAAAAATTATCAAACCCAGAAAATTAAACAAAATAAATAATGATTTGCAGGTTTAGCATCGATAAGTCACGGAATTTTTTTTAAGATAAGAAAAAGAAAAAAGAATTCAAAAAACAACCGATAGGTGGCATTTCGTACATAAGTGAAAGAAAAGACTCGCAAATAATAGAAATAACGTTACCAAATTTTTATTTCAGCAGCAAGTGTTCCACATATCCACCACCACAAAGGATGACACATTCCAAGCGTGTCACAAATCCAGCAACGGCAGAGTGCAGAATGTCCACCTGTATACATGACGGCTCTCGGTGGATTGCGTGTTTCAATTCCGACAGATTTGATAGACGGGATTAATACACCCTGGAATTTTAATATCCCCTCATCCAAAAGTCTGCTGAAGACCGAAGAGGCCATGTAACCTTGCAACGTTTGCTAATGATTCTTGCATTTGGTCGTCTGGATCTTACACGATCTTCGAGCGATTCCGTTTCCTCAAATTGCAGAACAAGCTTTATGCGGCGTACCAGTTTTAAAGGCCCTTTTCCAGCCTTCGCATTTCTCTGAAGTCGGAATTTACGCAGTGCAGCAGTTGCTGATTTCTTGTTCATGAAAAACAGCTTCACCAACAAAGCTTTGTCTTTCTCATTCAGCATCTTTGTTCACTTAGTTGGCGGATCTTAGAATTATCTTGCGGAGAATTAGATCTTGATCAAGAGCATCAGTATTTATAATCGTCTGTCTCATTTGCATATTTTCAACTCAGTCATTTGTACCAACGCCCTCTGTCAGCAGGGGTTTTTTTTTCCTTTTCTTAAAAAAAATCCCGTGACTCATCGATGCTAAACCAGCAAACCATTTTTTTATTTTATTTAATTTTTCCGGGTTTTATAAACTTTTAAAGTTTATACGGACTTTTCCCTCCCGGTATTTTCAATGAATAACCATCACAAAAGAAACGCTAAGGCACCAAAGTAGACAACCTAGAATATTTTGTACTATTACATCCACCACAATGAAATTCAAGCTTTCTTTTAGCATACCAAAAAAGAGTCTAATGCGAGAGCTACTTGAAATTCCGCACAGCCGTTGTGAGTACCTATGGAAAGTGGTGTATGAATAGTGAAATAAGATGACTGGCTACGGCTGATTGATTCCAGATGAGAGCGGATAATGTTAGAGATTGATCTCCATAACTAGACCTCCCACTGACCCCTCCCCCAGCTACAATAGTGGTGGCCCAGATGATACATCTCAACTCGCGGTGCAGTGTACCTGCTGCATATGGACTTCTCACTGAATTGTGTCTCTGCGTGGACGGCATTACTTTGCAAATATTGTCTTTTACGTACCATGGAACATCAGCACTGGATTATAGAGGCATGGAAGAAAGTCACCTTATTCGAAGAAACAGGTTTTCTGGTCAATCACGCTGATGGGAGAATGCAAATACGCCAAATCCCTACAGAAATACACTGGAATGGGTAATGTTTTCATGGGAACCATCATGTACATAGAACAATTCATGACTTCTATGCACTATGCAAATATAACGCTTCATTACAACAGTGTTCCGGTCAGTAGATGGCATTTACTAACAGAATGATACACCATATCGTAAAGGCCGAATTGCCAGCGAAAAGTTCCAGGGACATTCTGGTGAATTTCAAGTCATATATTGACATTCAAATTATCCTGATATGAATCCTATTGAACATTTGAGATTCCACCTGTAAAACCGAATACTTGTTGCCGCGCAGAAGTTTTTATTATGTAAGGGAATTTCAGAACCAGGGCTCATGAGTGCTTGATATCAAATACCTTATTATCACTTTATGGAATCGATGCCTCGCCAGGTGTTGATGGTTTTGTAGGGGGAAAGTGCTCCTCTACTTCGTATTAAACATGTGTTCGTAATGTAATAACTTTTCAGTGTAATTTATAAGTAAAAAATTTGTAAAAACTATTAACCCTTTAGAGCGGGCACAAAGCTAAAATAAACTTTCCTGTGATAAAGTACTTGACAAATGTAATGTTCTCATCTTATATAGACATTATTTAGTCACAAAAAAAATATCTGATCAAGGGTTTTTTTCCTGGGTGGTGGTCAGACGTTATAACCCCTGCACCCTTAAGACATTTAACTTACTTTTCAGGACAGAAATAATGAATCATATTACAATAAACTTTTTTATGGAAAATTAACATTTATGTAATAACTATTTCAATAACAATTAAATACGAAGTATAAGTGTAATTAAATAATAATAGAATGATTGTACAACATAGAATATATATACTTACTTAGAATATTTAGAACACATGCATTGAAATTGGTATATATTCCCAGATTATATTTTATTTAATTTTAGTTTAAAAAGTTAGAAATAAAGTAATATTTTTGAGAATTTAAATTAGTTATTTCCCAAATTTAATGAGCTATTTAATGTGGAACTTTATAATATGCAAACGTTTTCTCCTAGCAGAAAAACTGTAATGAAAGATTTTCGAACCCGAGAATCTTGTACCACATATTGTAAACAAAGTTTGTTTATATTTCAGACCCCCGACATTCATTCTCACATGATTCTAAGTGCTCTCTCGAGTACAGGAAAAGCGAAAATTTCTAGGTCATTTTTCTGTTCTATGTGGGCAGTGGATAGAGTCTCTATCCACATATAAAAGCTTTTCAAAAACCTAAATAAAACTCTTTTTCTTAATTGCACATTTGCTTAATTCATTCAGATAAGAGAAAAGACATGTCGAAATTTTTTTCAAAGATCAGAAATTTTATTTATAGTATTCAAAATACAATTTGTAGATTCACACCGAGAAAAATTGTTTTAACTACCCATCACAGGACATGAAATGTAAAAAAGGTATCGTGTTGCCATTCGTATTAATTTTCCTGCGTTTTAGCTTCAATTAACGCATATAGATAGACTAATTATGCAACACCCGCTTTGAGAAAAAAAATTTAATATGTGGCTAGACGTATTAGCCACTGCCCGCTAAAGGGTTAAAACAATAGCCCTTTCTTGTTTTTTTAAAGACTTTTTCCTTTTCTTTTTTACTTAGATTGTCCAGAAAATGCATGTTTAGCTTTTTTCATTTTCCCCGCATCGATATATTTTCATAATTTACATCACTTTCTTCAAATTCTGTATCAACCTTTGAAGAATTTTTAACTTGGATGTATTATGCTCATGAAAATTAACCATAAAGCATCATAAATACCATGTAAAAAATTTATCAATATGTGAAAGTATTAAATTGGGAATATGTCATTATACGACATTACAAAAGGTTTCATTATGGATTTGTGTGTTCACATGCTAACAATTTCTTAAAGTATCAGAATTCAAAAGTTTCTGTGTTTATTAGGCAAGTGATTTCTAAGACAGCCACAAGAAGACTGTTTCTTTAAATTTGTTTTTAAGTATGAAACTTATTTTTATTCTTATGTATGTAAAAAGCTTCTTGCAACGACAATGCATTTGATATGTTTTTGTACCTTTTTCTCAGAAACTATTGGCTGTGGTAGCTTTGTGGTCAAGGTATCGGATCATGGCTGCGTGTCAGGAGTTCGAGCCCAGTACCACTAAAAACCCGCCGTGTAGGGCAACGATGCACGTTAAATCGGTCAAGAGCTCAAACGTCCTCCTATTGGTGTGGTGTGGTAGTTAGGAGAGGGGGTGTCAGCTCTAGTGTCGACCTCGTTACTTGACCATGGTTCAAAATTAAGAGGTCCGTCACCAAAAGCCCTCGTGTAGCTGAACAGTACGACGTTAAAACTCACTCATTCAGAAACTATTATACATAAAGACTCAAGATTTGGTCTGTATATTAAATAAACATTTATCTTTATACTCAAGAAAAATTTTAAAAATAAATTTTGTTCAGTTTTTTTTTTAAAAAAAAGATACATTTTGTAGAGCATAATTAGGAATTAAATAAAATTTTATTTTTTTGTTACGACGTATGTTTTCTAGCTAAATGCTTTAGAAATATTTCAAAAGTTTCATTTCAGTATACACAAGTATATACCCATGCATGAAGTAGGCTTATGTATAAAATAACACAAGCAATTTTAAAAATATAACTTTTAGAAAACAACAATTTTCATTAAAAAAAAATCTTACCTCATCAAATATTCTGCACCAGTTACTAATCCTTGTTTTTATCTCAATATACAAAGATATATATGTATATATATATATATATATGTATATATATATATGTATATATATATATATGTATATATATATATATATATATATATATGTATATATATATATATATGTATATATATATATATATGTATTTATATATATATATGTATATATATATATGTATATATATATATATATGTATATATATATATATATATGTATATATATATATATATATAATCAACAAATATTCTCTATTTATCCACTAGATTATACGAAATTCCTTTTATAATTATTTTGAAGCATCTGTGCTTGAATTACAGTAGAACATCGTTTATCCGAACGTCAAATATCCGGAGCGTCAAATATCCGAACCAGTTTTCTTTTGGCAATTTAGAAGGCGAAAAAGACTACAATGATGACGACAGGGATGAGATTACCGACTTTGTTCAATCGATCCCAGGATTTCAAGAATACGATGAAGAGATATGGAAACCTCGATGACAAATGATGCAGAAGACTCATTGGATTTCAAATGCTAAATGATGATGAAATTGTGATTTCCGAGCAGAATCTGACCCTGTCGACGATGAAACGGATGAAGACAAGGACAACAACAACGAAAGTAGCAAGGGTCCATCAAATGCTGGCACGTTTTCTGCGTTAGAGACAGCTATGGAATGGTACGAACAACAATGAGGGTGCTGTCTTACTCAACTACTGCTGCTCAAGAGAATCAGAGACCTTGCAGCGAAAAAACGAAGGTGTACAATGGTACAGCGAAAAATAAGCGATTATTTTCCACAACAAAGGTAAAATTGCGACATTTTGCTTTTTCTTCAAGCACGTTTCCCACATATGATGATTTTCAATATTCGCATAGTGTCCGGTTTCGTATACTGCATGGATGGCATTCGGTTATCCGAACGGTGTCCGGACCCAATTGATTCGGATAAACGGCGTTCTACTGTACACATATTATGCTATGTTACTGTCATCTATGCTGGTCAGAGTGCAACATTCAATAGAGTCAGTATTGCTTGTCCCATCTGCAAACCACTGCATTATTTTCATTTTCGCACAAATAGTTCTACCTACAAAAAACGTACCTCTACGTTTTTTAAACAATTTGCTAATTCTTGACATGTTGAAACAATCAGTAATAACAACTGATTAAAACTAAATTTCAGTAAAAATCAATAAAAGTAAAATCTGAATTTCAAATAACTCGAACCACAACGTACAAACTTCGCTCCGAAAGTTTTTTAGCAAATCTAACAGTTAAACTTGCAGTTATTATACTGTTATTTAAGATTTATATTGTATGAATAAATAAAAGAAGTAAAGGCTTTGCTTCTCAGGTTTAAAAGGTCAATGCTTATACTTTTACCTGTCAAAGTGGACGCGGTATGTCAGGTGATTATTTTTTAAAAGTCATTTTTTTTTACATACTTCTAATTCATAAAATGGTAAGTATGTTACATCCCTGGAAAGGTCATGAATTGGAAATTTCAGAAATATCAAAATCTCAAAATCGATAATTTGAAGATTTTTAGCCTACTTACTCCTCTTAAAACCTTTTTAATGTCGTGGGAGAAACTTTTGTTATTTTAGCTGAGTAAAAAGAGAAAATAAATTATAATAAATAAATTATAGACACAATACTAGTATTTAAATAAAATTTTGAATCTCCCATGCTATTTTTATTCATGCTTAGAATACAAATAATCCAAAATATGATTGTATATTTCGCACAAAAATATCCCTTTAATAATATAATTTTTATAGAACAACAAAATTTAAAGCTATCACTTCTATCGTGTGGTCATAAGCACACATGCTTTTTTAAAAAATATTACGTTTCATTTTCATGCTTCAACTATGATTAGAAGGAATCCCGGATTCATTTCTGTAGAAAGAGGTGGTGGGAGGGAGATTGATTGATTGATTGATTGAATATTAACGTCGCACTGTTCAGCTACACGAGGGCTTTTGGCGACGGACCACGTAATTTTGAACCATGGTCAAGTGACGTGGATGACACCTGAGCTGGCACCCCCTCTCCTAATTACCCCCCAACGGGAGGACATTTCAGCTCTCGACAGATTTAACGTGCATCGCTGCCCTACACGGCGGGTCTTTAGTGGTACTGGGCTCGAACTCGTGACATGGCAAGCCACGATCCGATACCTATACCAATCGGCTACCGCGGTCGGGGGACAAACTACCACGTTTCAGAGTGGCGGGTTTCCTTTTTTAGGGGGGTGTATGTATGACTAAACACGAAAAAAGCCGAATCAGCGTTACATTGCCGAGCGTGACGTTAATTCAAGTTTACTCTCCAGCAAAACGCGCTAATAGGAAAAAATTAAAAATAGATTTTATTAATCTGAACGTTATTTTTACTGCCACCTTTGTAAAGGAAAACAAATAATAAACATATGTTTTGATTTTACCTTAATATGATAAAAAAATATTTGTACATCTTTTTAAGTCTTCAGGGAAAATACAAAATAAATCAAAAGTAAAATTCTAATTACTGTTTGCAGTTTTAAAAAAATGAAGAGCAATTGAAGAAATTGAATGTGTGTGTTTGCTGATTTAAAATTGCGTCTACTATCTCTCTTCGAAAAAGAGTATTTTCTGAAGGATTGTGACGTCTTACGCGTCTTTTCTTTAACAAGTCCTTTGGGTTCTTTGGGCCAGAATTAATGGCAACTCTTTTCCAACCAAATCCAAGAAATGAAATGTGAATAAGAAATGCAACTAAGCGGACTTTTAAATATAGGATTTTAGAGTAAGCGGGATGGCAATGTAAAGGAATGTTAGACAATTGAGGTTGGTTTGTGGCAGTTGATGGTTATTACAGTCGTGTTTCAAGTTTGAATGAGTTCTGCGTGACGTGGATACATATATTAGTACTCGATAAGAAGGAATCCGCAAAAGTTG
The DNA here is from genome assembly GCA_019973935.1 of Trichonephila clavipes. Taxonomy (NCBI): domain Eukaryota; kingdom Metazoa; phylum Arthropoda; class Arachnida; order Araneae; family Nephilidae; genus Trichonephila; species Trichonephila clavipes. Next base: position 53,330 of record BMAU01011701.1, read on the forward strand.
CATCCCATTGCATATAAAGACAAAGTTACTACAAGCTATAATAAGGTAGGATTGATTATTTAATATTAGAACATCATTAGGGGTCTTATTGATATTTCTGAATTGGATTAATCTTATTATAAATTATTATTGTGTGTTGCGTATTTCGAGCAGGTCATATTAAAATAATTGAATTTTTGTCCTACACCTCTAGCTCACGCTGATACTTCGAGAGATGTTGGGGGACTTTTTTTGTAGCCTTTGAGCAGAGGATTTTTGTTTCCTTGTAGGGAACATTTTCGCAAGGCGGTACTTTTACGAATAAAATGGAATTTGCCTGCTTTAGGAATAATCCGAATATTTTCACTGATTTTCTTAAAACTTTGTTGAGACGAGAAACAATTTACTATACGAGTAATTGTCTTAAGCTAGCCTAATTTTTAAATATATGAAAAAAATACAGAGAAATTTTTTAATACATGTGTATAAAAAAGGGAAAAAATATTTTTTTAGTAAAATATTTAATTTTTAATGATACTAAGAGGGAGAAGACTGGAGAGCTGCAAACGCCTCTTTAAGCACAGAGTAAAAAAGCAAACCCGCACAAAATATTTAGCAGCTTGGATTTATGAATCTTATTGACACGATAATTTAATAAAAAAACTAGTAAACTGAAGCAGGGCGTGCACATAATTTTTTATGGGGGGGAGGAGGAGGGAATTAAGTTTTTTTTTTAAAAAAAAAAGAGATAAAAAGGGCCGAGCCGTAACCTTTATGCTAAAGATTAAAAATCTGTTGGTGTATGAGAAGGGGGGTGTTGGAGAATTTTGATCCCTCGGCATTCTTTTGAACAGTTATCTTGCTTAGAATCTAAAGGGATTCAAAATACCAAAAAGAGTGTTGCAGATTACGATAAAGCAGTGCTTCTCAAACTTTCAATATTTGCGACCCAATTTTCAGTCAGAATACTCATCGCGCCCCCTTCTTATAGTAACAATGTGTTGAATGTAATTATAATGCACTTTGATGGTAAAACTACGATACAATACGACTTTAATTATAAATCGTACTAATTATCAAGATTTATTTTTATATATAATTTTGTATATGACAAATCCAAGGGAATCTCTAGTAATTACTAATCTCTTTTTTAATTGAATATTGATAAATTAGCAATCAAATACTTTGTGCAGTACTGATTCATTTATATTAGTGTGTATTATATCAGTGTGAATGTGTATTTAATTTTTTATTAAGTAAGAATGTATTTTATTTTGTAATTATTTGAAATTGCAATTTATTGTATTAAATTGCTAATTATTTTAATTATTTCATTTTCGATTTTTCGCGATATGATCGCTCCCCCCCCCCAAATAGGGTTAGCACGCCCTTCTAGGTGGGCGCACCCCACAGTTTGAGAAACGTTGCGATAAAGATTTTATTTCGAGTTTTGAGAACAATTTAATATCCGCATGCTTGAAACAAAATATTATTTGGGAAGAAAAGCCAAGAGATTTACGTAATAATTTGGCCGATAGCGAAACGAAGATTTAAAAATTGAGATATAAAAAAATGAAAGAGGATTATATTGGGTTTTAAATAAACACTAGGTGGTTGTACGCCCTCTCTGTAATTTTAATTTTTTCCTCCCTCCAGTTTTTTGCACCCTAGGCATGTGCCTAGCGTTCCTAAGCGGAAAAGGGGTCCTGCCTGTACCCAGAAGTCTCAAATATTTTGCCCTTTCGACATTTTCTGAATTCGAAATTAATTTTTTTATCAAAAACAAATCTATGTTTGAAATCGTAGCATTCGAATTTTATATTATAAATGCAATAACCTATTATGTACTTTAAAACTTGATACTCTTCTATTGAAATATCATTTGATTTATTTTTAAATTTCCTAGGGATTGTCTCTTCTGAAGTTTCCATCATCTTTTGGACAACAAAAAACCGAAACGTATGGTTGCCAAGTTTATTAGATGACCAGTTGGGTACACAGCAATAAGGATGCATTAGTATAAAATGTGTGCAGCTTTAGGTTAAGTAATTAATAATATTTTAAGTTAATTAAAATTTGACAGAATAAACAAAACATTAATTTCTCATATAAAACAAAATATCTTAAATTTATACATAATTAGGGATGTTGGCATAAATGCATCAATTTATTATATCGTGCCTTCAACACTAAAAAGAAAGAAATTCAATAATGACACAAGAATAAAGCGGAGAAAAGGGAATAAAAATCCTGGGAGAACGCCCCTCCCTTTTAGTCACGTGATTTCTTTTTAGGGTTGGACCAATCTTGTCGGAGCAAGTTTTCCGAATACAGGCGAAAAAAGCCGAATGAGCGTTACATTCCCGAGCGGGACATTCATTCAAGTTCACTTTCTAGCAAATCGCGCCAATAGAAGTTATCCCTTCAAAAATGGGTGAAATTACTTAAACCATTTCAAAAATGAACACATTCCATATGAAAATTTATTTATTCTTGTTGAATTTACGTTGTGCTGCCCTGGAACTAATGCATCAGTTGAAAGAGTTTTTTCAGTTGGTAATGATTTTTGTGAATTGACTAGTGAGAAATCAAAATAGAATGTTAATATTTTAGCTACAGTGCTTACCGTAAAATTCAGTATGAAGGATATTTTTTGCCCGAACTTTCCGATACATTAAAAAATTATATGTTGACCAAAAAAAAAATTCATTCAATGGAAAAATACTTGTTTAAGATAATAATTAAAAAGAATGTAAGCGTAACTAGCGTATTTTTGTTTGAATCAATAAAACATTTCATACATTTAAGTTGTAATTTTTTCTTAAATTTTTCGTTCTCCTTTTCATTGTAAAAAAATGGTCACCTTAACATTAAATGAGACCTTCGCGGATTCACATTGATTGGCGTGACATTTGAACACGGACACCATTCTGTGTCTTGTATAATTTCTTTCAATGCAAGGTCTCTCTCTGTGAACATAAACTACAGAACAATTAATAATAAGATCTTCTAACAGAAATGTACAAACTTGATGATTTTTATATCCAATCAACATCATTGGGAGAGGTTTTTCAATTTAGGGGAATAGAAGCATTTTTCTTGATAAGAAAGATAATGAACTCGACTTTTTGTTATCGAAGCAGCTCGTATTTACCAAGATTTTATTCGCTCTAGGACAATCTGACGAACAAAAAGGGAAAAATTTATTCGAAATATTATTTCTATAAAATTCTAAGGAAAGAATACTTGAATAATGACCTGTCAAATACTCCGAAATCGTTCCAGATAATTACAGAGTAATTCTCGAAAAGAATACTTACACAGTCGGACCACGATTTCACGAATACATTGGGACCGAACATTTTGTTCGTTAGTTGGAGGTTACTTGTCATATCGGGGTCTTTACAAAAGGCAAATATTTTGTACTTATCTTTTGGAAATTCTACAAGCAACATCTCAAATAGTTAGAAATTACACACTTTTTATTCAACAGCTAAAATTACTGTTAAGAAATTATTACGTATCAGCAGGGACATCTTAAGGCATCTTAATGCTGGGCACAAGGCCTCATCTCGTTCTCGACTCAGCCTTAATAAGGCAATGATTTGAACAATTTCAGCAGTCACATTTTTTTCCGGTTGTATTATCCGAAAAACTGGGAATTTCGGACGAACTGGCTACATGTGAGGACATGTATAGGCCTAGCCTACCACCATACACCATCATTACTCCTTCAGTCATAGGTGGCAGTCGATCGAGCCGGTTTGTGTGATTGTAAATCATCTACATTTATTGGTTTCGGGTTATTGTTTGCACGAGTATTTGACAACGTATGCTGTGTACTGTAATTTAATGGTCATATATTGGGCCCCCCATTTGCGTGCCCCAACATATGTAAGCAAAAAAATCGTAAAAAATTATGGGGCCCCTATCAAGAGTAATCAATGAATCTTTGATACAGCGCCCTCTTAGAACTAGCTGTGGCCCAGGGCCTCAAGAAGTCTCAGACGTCTCTACTTAGAAGTTAATCGAAATTTTTAAAATACTTACTCTTTTTGTGTGTGTGAGTCCTGATTCGAAAGAGTTCTTTTTCGAATCTATACAGAGAAAATACTGCATCACATTTATATCCTGCTGCATAAAGAGAATCTGCTTTTTCACAGTTTCCAAACAATATAAAACATTGGAAAATGAAGCCGTTTCGATAGGAGTTTATTATCAATTTCCGCATTAGAATTACTATTCATTGGCTCCGACAAATCAACAGTTTCCTCAATTACAGTTACATCTATAGGTCTGCCATCAAATGTATCACACACATTAAAATCTTAAAGACATAACTGCGTTGTGAACTGGGAGAAGGTAAGAAGAATTTCCAGTCCTACTCAAAATTCACACGTTACACTCTTGACTCACCTGTACCTGAAAAGTTTAATAATGGTCTTCACCCTTTCTTCTCTAACTTGCTGCTTACAAGAAAAGTCTTTTTCTGCTCCGACAAAAAATATGTCATTTGAAAAAAAAAATCCATTTTTTTCCCTCGTACCAACTAATAAAAAATTCTCCAGCTGCTGAAATAGTTCGTTAATTTAGAGTTTATTATTCGTTAAATAGGGGTCTTTTGCTCTTATTTTAAAAAAAAAGAGGAAAAAGAGGAAAATTTGTTAAATCACGAATTTTGTTAAATAGAGATTCGTTAAATCGGGGTCCCACTGCGTTTAGAAATAACTGTATCAAATACACATTTACAATAACTTGAGACTCAAAAATATAGAGAATAAACAAAAATTAACAATTGGATAACAATTAACGCAACATATAATTCAAGTCAAAGTATTTTAAAGCTGTTGAATATGAACTTTTTTTTAAAATTCATCAGTATTACGATATTGTAAGGAACTACTGCCTGCACCTGGCAACAGGTCGAACAAGAGACGAGATAGAGAAAAGGATCTGGGAAGGACGGAGAAAAAGGTCGGAACGGGGGAAGAGAGAGGGTGGCGAAGAAAGCCGGGGTCGTGAAAAGTAGACACAGCTGAACGATGTATCGTAATCTTGTAACATCTCAATATATTCTTTTTTTTTTTTAAGAAATGTCCCATAGAAGGTGTGGAATAAACACAGTGGGACAAAACCCTGTCTGCAATTATTTTCAATTCACAATGCGAACACGATCAGAAAAGAACCCACAAGTTTACACTGGTGTCAGAAGTGCGATGCAATGGAGCAGAATTTAAATGAATAAAATTTTTCAAATTGATCGGTGTTCGTCCTACATAATTGTGAACAAGGTTCTAGTGGACATTCGGTTTGAAAGGAAATTTTTAACAAGGAAATAGAATCCTGCAGTGTATCTTCAAGTTGATGACCACGTGCATCCCGGGAATTGCCCTGCAGCAGTTTCAAGTGAAAAAAACAAGACCTTCTTCATATGGAGTTTTACCATCACCTGCCGAGTTGGGCTATGAACGAACAGATGTCGTATTTTTCTTCATTTTCTGATGAATGGAGCCGTGATCTGAAAAGTGTTCAAGAACAGAAACAGCGTTCATGTCGAGGTAAGTGGCTATTGTTCCCCTAAGTTAAAATATTGTGTGAATATTTAAAAATGTAATGGGATGCAGTCATATTTAATTTGTTTTTTAAAAAATAAAATAGAAAAAGCAGATATATGTGAAAAAAGAAAATTTCATTGGTTTATTGCAATATTCTATGTTGTTGGATTATTGTGTAGATGAAATAAGAAAATTGTGTACTTATTTTACCTGAAATGATAGGGTATCATTTTAAATGTTGTAAAATATGGTATTTAGAGTTCTAGTGTTAAACTATAATTTCTTTTTATCATCATTCTTTACTGTTTTGAAGTTGTCTCAAAAATTAAAATCTGGGTATAGAAAGTGTTTTGCATAACAATTCAGTTTGCAGAATTAAAAAAAAAGAATTAGATTAATTTTTATCTTGAAATAATGGTTGCGATAAATGTATGTTTGAGTGGGTGAAAAATATCCATTAAAAAAAATGTGTATATGTATTTCAAGTAGACGGACTTCCTGTTAAAATGTTGGAAATAAGAGATTTTGTAGGTTATTTATGACTCAGAATATGGAATGTTTTCTTTTGAATATTATATGATAGTTTTTCATTTTAAGCAAAAGTGTTGCAATTTGTCAGTTAGTTGATAGTTTAATGCAATCTGAGGTTATTTCCTTTGCTCGTAATTTAGGATGTATATGTATATTGGTTTTTTTTTTGTTTCCTGCATAAGATTCTTCTTTTAATTAAAAAAAAAAGAAACTAGAGTAGATTTATGATTTGAGAAATAATTCTATGGTAATGTAGCTAAAGTATGTTGTTAATTGTGTTTTTTATTTTGAAAAAGGTTCTGCGTTCTGATTAGTAACAAATAACTGTGTCTCATATAAATTTTATTGTAAACATATTTTGTATTGTGTTTCTGAATTTGAGTACTCTTAGAAAAACGAGTAGAATTTTTTCTTGCTTGTTAATATATAGTACTAGGTCATTTAAGAGTTTGTAGTTAAATTTGTCAGAAGGTAATTTGGCATTAAGTTTAGCTTGATTAAAAATGGCATTTCTCATTAGAAGTAAGAAAATTGACTTAATTCAATTAGCGCGGGACTTAGATGAGTCACCTGATCCGTCTATGTCTAAAATTGTTTTAAGGAATTTAATAATCTCTAGTAAATATTACAAGGAGGAAGAGGCAAAAGAGTTATTGGAAGTTATTACAGCCGAAAGGTTAGAGACAGAACAGCAGCAAAAACTAGAACAACAAGAACAATTATCAATTGAAAAATTACGCTTGGAAATAGAATTATCTAGGAACGCTAATCAGAGTGCTACTCAAAATAATGGTCAAACCTCACGTGTAAAATCTTTAGATGAAATAGTTAAAATGGTTAGGCTGTTAACTGTAAAGGTACCCAATAAATCAGACTGGTGGGATTATTTTTTTTCTAGTCTTGAAAAGGCTTTCGCTAGTGAAATGGTTAGCGACGAGTTAAAACCGAAGGTTTTGTTATGCATGTTAGGAGACAAAGTGTCAAACTTATTAGTTAACCTAGGCGAAGAAGAATTAAAAGATTACGAGTCTTTAAAACAGGTGGTGCTCAAAGAGTATGAACCCTCACCCCGAAAATATGTTTAGAAAATTTTAGAAAGGCCAAACGTAACTCTGACGAAACTTTCTCTCAGTTCGCGTCCCGTTTAACATCGATGTGGTTATACTACGGTAAGTTAAGAGGTGCTAATGATTTTGAGTCAGTTAATCAACTGATCGTAGCAGATAAAATGTTTGAAATGTTGGATTATGAGACGGCGACCCATATTGGTGTGCTCCAAGGGGAAGAATGGTACAAACCCAGGGACTTGGGCAAACAATGTGATACATTTTACGCTTCCAAAGGGAAATCCTACGATGAACCTGAGAGAGCTAAATGGAATGATAGTGAAAAGAGAAGTTTTAATGGTAGTTGGGGTAAACAGCCATTTGGGGAGAAAAAGTCAGATAATTTTTCTTCTAGGAAAACTTTGATAAAGGTCAAGTAACTGAAATTAAAAATTCGCTTGTTTCACCTGCGGATCAGATAAACATTTTAAGCGGGATTGTCCGAAAAACAAACAGGTAGATAATAAAAGACTTAATGAGAATAAGGTGTCAACAGAAGGGACGGAATTGGTAGATGGGACGATAGCTGCTAGAGTTGATTTGCTAGGTAAAGTCATTCCTAGACGGGCTATTGAAGACAAATTAAGTAAATTAGTGAAAACATCTATCAGTGTAGATGGGAAGTTAGTCCATGCGTTATTGGATTCTGGTACGGAAATTACTGTTATCAAAAAAGACTTAGTTCCTGGAATATCGGTTGAAGGAGCTTCCACGATTTATTTGAAAGGTATTTTCGGTCCAGCGGTTAAATGTCCTTTAGTATATGTTCCAATTGGTCTTGCTACCGGTGGCCAGGTTAATGTGGTGCACCAGCAAGTGTTATGTGCTTTGGCAGAAGTTTTGGTAGAAGACGTGTTGCTTTCACCAGAGGTTTTGGATATGTTGGGAGGAGCCCAGAGTGAAGAGAATTCACTGGCTCAAAGCTCTCAGGACCTGAGGGTTGACTCAGGAAATGTAGATGAAACCGAGGTTTCATTGGGTATTCTGCCAGAGAAAGCACAGGAGCACATTGAGGATTCTCAAAGGAATATTACTTCATGTCGGAATGAAGTGGGAACATTGGGTACTAAGGATGAGGAGGTGACCGCTGAGATGGATAAAGGAAGCATGGTGGCTGATAGTTTTCGTTCCGAACAGGAGTGTTGCTTGCCGAGTTAGCATTGGCTTGGAAGTATGCTAAGGAAGGCAAAGGAAAACTACTACGAAGTAGATGGGTATCTATTTCGTAGGGATAAAATACTCGGGAGAGTATTGGGAAACTGGTTATTCGAAATGCAGAAGAACTGAGGTGTTGAGACTAGCGCATACTTCAGTGTTCAGTAGTCACATGGGTCCCAAGAAGACGCTTGAACGAATCAAGTATTCTTTATTTTGGGAGGGTCTAAGTTCCAATGTGAAGAAATTTTGTGAATCATGTAAAGAGTGTCAGCTCAGACGCACGAAGGAAACCCAGTGGTGCGGCCAGTACAGAAACAGCGTTCATGTCGAGGAGTAAAGTGGCTATTGTTCCCCTAAGTTAAAAATATTGTGTGAATATTTAAAGAGAGTATAATAGGGATGCAGTCATATATTTAATTTGTTTTTTTTTAAAATAAAATAGAAAAAGCTTGAATATATCTGAAAAAGAAAATTTCATTGGTTTATTGCAATATTCTATATGTTGTTGGATTATTGTGTCGATGAAATAAGAAAATTGTGTACTTATTTTTACCTGAAAACGATAGGGGTATCATTTTAAATGTTTGTAAAATATGAGTATTTAGAATTCTAGTGTTAAGCTATAATTTCTTTTTCTAT
>BMAU01011704.1:0-14817 GCA_019973935.1 Trichonephila clavipes
TTCTAAGAAATGTCCAATGTGCTTAAAAGCGTATGAAAAAAAGGAATGTGTACATAACTTACGGTAATTATCCAGCTGCAACTCATTTCTGGTTCATTTCTTTCAGGAAAACCCGGTGTTTCAATAATAGTTTCTTCTGTTATATTTCCTCCGCATGGGGGCTCATCTAATTTTTTTTTTTAAAAAAGAAACGAACCTTACATTAGTCGCATATGATGTGTAACATCTGACATGTTATCATAGTAAATACCCAATAGTAACTTATATCCAGAAAAAAATAAATCTGTATGATAGGAAATAATTTTCTATCGAAAAATTATATCTTACATGAAAATTGTATTTACACTCATGTCAATAAATTAAGGATAATGAAGTTCAGGCAAAGAAAGAGACAAAAGCAAAACAAATTTGATTTATTTGTAAAGTCTATTTATTAAACAAAAGGTAAGGAGCAAAAAAGATGCTATATGTTTGACATAATTAATAAAAATTGCAATTTTTAATCCCTGGAGCAAATTTCAAAAAAGAACCTATTTGCAAAAAACATGGTTAGTATGATGGTTAACACGGAGTATGTCTCTCGGACGAAGCAATGCAGGCCTTACAACGCCTAGGCATGCTGAGTATCAAAATATCAATCTGATCTTGGGGAATATTACACCACTCATCAAGCAATGCCCTCCGAAGTTCCGGTAGACAGGTGGAAGGGGGTTGACGGGCTGCAATTCGTCGGCCAAGCATATCCCACACATACTCTATTGGATTCAAGTCCGGTGAGTATGCTGGCCAATCCGTACGGGTGATATCCTCCGATTGAAGGCATTCGTCTACAATGTTTGCACGGTGAGGACGGGCGTTGTCATCCATAAACAGAAATTCAGCACCCATGGCACCCCGAAACAAACGCACATATTGTTCCAGAATGACATCCCGATAGATGTGGCCTGTTATCGCTACACTCTGAACATGTAGGTCAGTTCTGGAACCAAGAATAATTCCTCTCCAAACGCGCGAGCCATCCTGCACCCCCGTGACAGTGTCATTCAATGGTGTTCTCTTGGTGGTAACAGGTACCTGGCGCTCTCCATATTAAAGTCCGGCGAGAATCAGCCTGCAAACTAAACCTGGACTCGTCGGAAAACATCACACAAGACCACTGTTGTTGTGTCCACAATGCATGCTCTCTACTCCAGGTTAATTGCAGGCGACAGTGAATTGCGGTAAGTGGAACACATCTGACAGGCCTACGAGCATATAGACCAATGTGCCCTAAGCGTTTGTACACGGTCTGCCTTGAAACTGTCGTACCGGTAGCTGAAGAGAGCTGACGAGACAGGTCTGATGCTGTGCTCTTTCTGTTTCTTTTGGCAGTAACTGCCAAATATATATACCGATCCTCATTCGGCGGTGTAAGGCGGGGGCGACCTGTGCTGTAACATCTACTCACATTACCATCATCTTGGAGTCGTTCCCAAAGCCTGGAGATGACACTGTGGGTGATTCCAAGTTCCTCGGATACTTCCAGCTGAGTACATCCACATTCCAGTCGTCCAATAATTCTACTACGTAAAAAATCATCCAAATGCTTCCTTTGTGCCATAATTATGCGGTTATTGCACTGAAAGGCTTTTAAAGCGCTTGTGAACAATTTTACTTCTTTGTCACCATTCCTTATATACCCCTCTTTTACATTCTCGTCATTATGACGTACTATCCACGCCATCTGGTGGTTTCCTGTAATTTGCATATTCTTCTTCAAGATGTGTGTGATAATTCTACAGGTGAAATTTTTATTTTAGAGTTCCATTTCTGTGTGATTCTGAATTATCCTTAAATTATGGACATGAGTGTAATTAACACAAGGAGTAAAATGAAATTTTTTATCAAAAATAACTATTCTTGTTTAATTTTCTGGAAGAGCGTGGAGACAATAGAGTTATGATAACTAAAATAGGACACATATACTTGTGATTTCAAAGTATTTAAAAACAGCGTCAATAACAGTACCACTGTTAGCTGTCGAAACATTTTGATTTGTGTTTATTTTGAGCTTGAGTTCATCCTTCAAAAAAGCTATGAGCGCTTCAACTTTTGGAAAACTGAAGTTTAAGTTCAAATCACCACTCAATATCATGGGAAGCGAGTGATGGTTTTTTTTAAAAGAGCAGAACCACTTTCGGTATATGATAAAAGTACAAAATGCAGGAAATCTTTAATTTTTTGAACCTTTTGATTCGAAGAAATGTATACGACTACCGAAATCACTGTTTGTCCATTTTCAAATAAGCATTATGCCGCACATGTCCCCCAATATCGTGACTAACAATACCCAGTCCACTTGTTTGACGGTAAGTAATGTCCATATGAGGAGTCAACATGTGAGTTTTTCTGTTTGCGATAGATCGCAACACCAGCTGCTCTGCGGCCTGGTCGTTTAAATTGTACGCAGCAATCGAAGTTAGGTATTGAAACACGTTGGCATTATGTAACTACACCGCTGACATCATGAGTAACATACAATTTTGTGAAATAATGTCGTCGAAATCTGTTTAGTGAGATCTGAGACTGACAATTGAACCTAAGGATCGCAAGTTTATCCTGTGCGAAGTGGATTTAGAGTATGGTAGGGTGGATAATCAGAGTACCTAGCTCTTCCAACCTATAACCTCTTATCGTTAGGATTTTAAGTAACTGAGACGAATTGACTCTTGCCCTTTGTGTTAATTAAAAAATACGTAAAAGGTAAAATATACTTACTTATATGAGGTAATAAAAATTAAAATTTAAAACTATTAAAATGCTTTAAGTGCTAGAAAAGTAGCTTCAAAAACGGTGCAAGCACCGAGAATGAAAGCAAATTTCGATCAGTGGGTGGGCAGGTCGAGGCCTGGCCCGTGGGAATGCAGCTTAGAACCCAGTCGTTGTAGAAATGAGAGAAACATTGAATGAGATTTGAAATCAGAAAAACAGCTTTTTTAAAAGCCAATAAAAATAAAATACAAAAAGGAAACATAGGAAAAAACGTGGAAATTTAAATTTGATATGGAGAAATAATTTTCCAAGGAAAATTAAAGTGATTTAAAGTAAATTTGAAAACAGCGAGCTCCTAGTAATCGAACCCGGGGCAAGACATTTCAAGTCAGCTACTATAACCGCTAGGGCTCATGGAAAGAGGTAATGTAAGCTTTTAACATGGGTAAGAAGAGTGAAATGAATTTAATTAAGAATTTTAATTGAAGATAGGATCCAAGAAAGAATTTTCCCGGGTCTTTTAAAATTAGGATCAGGGATATATATTTCAATATCCCATATCGAAGGATTATTAGAGTTATAAATTTTTTTGAAAGAAGTTAGTTGCTAATTTTTTGATAAATTGTTTGATAGACATCACTTTTCTCGCGGATCTGAGATCTATATACTTCATGAACCATCGAGCTTTTAACATTTGTCAGAGAATGATACTTTGGGAAGCTTCAATTTGATTAATAAGAGTTTTAACTGCATGTGCCCAGTTTGGCGCGACATACGTTAAAACTGGTCTGAGGATTAGTGTGTAAATAAGCAATTTATTTTCTCTGCTCAGTACATAGTTTCTTGCACTTAAGGGGTAGATTTTACAGACCGATGGTAGATTTAGAGGCAAGCGCTCGAGTGCTTGATGGCTACTAGAGTTGAACCTCGATGCGAGGGTAGCGAAGAAACACCATCGCGCGCTCTCATTGGTCAAATCAAATAGCGCGTGCTTCCCTCACTTCCTGTTACACACTTCCGTCCCATTTCACGAAATCACTCCTACAAATATCTAGCAACCAAGAGGAAAGATGCTACACATCAATAATGCATTTAAAATTATTTTAATACTATTGAAGTTTTCTTAGTGTTTCATTTATTACATAGATTTTTTTATTGATTATTAAATTTCTCAATTCAAACTATCACAATTTTATCCGTTAAATTCAATTCAAAACTTATTTTCTTTTAGACTCTAAATTCAAGAATATTTTCGGCTTGCAGTTTTTTCATTGTAACTAATTAAAGTTGGAAGAACTACCATTGAGAGTGACTTCATCCTTCAATTTAAATATCAAAATGCTTGGAGAGTATTTTGTGTCATGATGATCTCAGTTGATCTTTTTAAAATGAAAATCACTATCATATTTGGAAAGAAATATTTCCCATTTTTATGATCTGCCTACAATTTTTTTGACTGAAGAAAACGTGAGTGTATTTTTAACGCATAACTTTTCTCCTTGTTTAAATAAATGTCTGTAAAAAATCCACAATTTTCTTCAACAGCACAACAGCTCTTTTCAAGCCTTGGCTGCCTCAAACACGCGTCCTTTCAAACGTCCTCTATTTATAGCGATTCCTTTCCAATTTTTCATTTTCAAAGTATTTAAGTCTTTCTCATTGTCATTTCTCATTTAAGTCTTTTAGTTGGTGGTCTTTCTTTATCTCGGGTTCCCTCAGGTTTTTTATATGTCAAGATCTTAATGGAAATATCTTTCGAACTGCTCCAAATATTAATCTATTACTATGGTCAGGGGTGGCTCTAGCAGTTTTGCCGTCACCCGGACAAAAATGGAAAATGACGCCTCTCTCTCTAAAGTAAATGATTATAATTTAAACAGGAAAATTGTTCGCATATATAGATACAAACCTATAAAACTAAAATAGTTTTTGCGAACAAAAAGGCAACACAACAATAATATATATATATATATATATATATATATATATATATATATATATATATATATTAATTTTAATATCATCAAAGTGCCTTTCTGAATTCTAATTTATCAATATCTATACATAGAAATATTATTTTTAACTATATTTATCGCAATAATGTATTAGTTAGCGATAAAGCTAATATTTTTTTAAATCTTAAAAATTTTTTTAATCACTGTATTGAACATGGATACCCTGTTAACTTTCTTTGTAATTATATTTATAATGGTTTTTATGATACAACTTGTCTTACTGTAATTATTTACTGTTATTATGTTTTGTAATGTTTTTTTTAAATTTAGACAATATCTAATTTATCCTACAATTATTAAATAGATGGCGCCCCATGCTTATTAAAAAGTTTTTTTTAATATATATTTTTTTGAGTTTCTTTTATTATTTTACGCTAATTTTATATGATTTTTATTTTTATGATTTTTTAAAAGTATATATATATATATATATATATATATATATTTCTTATTATCGTATATCGTATCGCAATTAATCGTTTCTTATATCGTATCGCAATTAACTTTATGCGGTTCTGCTCTCCTATTTGGCGGGAACACGTTACTGCACTACTGGCCATCATTTTAAGTCTGATTTAGTAGGTTATGTTTATGTTCCTATGTTATTTAGTTTAATGATTTTTTAATATTTAAATTCTACATATATAACTCTTTCCTTTCCTCTTGGTACATAGTATGACAAATTACAGGTGAAGGTTGGCGCCGCAAAACTTGTTTAAACCTGCAATCCTGGTTCCTAAGGCCAGGAATTTGTCTTTATACTATGTGCCTCCTTCCTACTTTTAGTTATCTTAGGTATATAACTATATGTCTATTTTTATATTTTTGTTTATATATATATATGTGTGTGTGTGTATGTATGTATAAGTGTGTGTATGTATATGTGTGTGTATGTATGTATAAGTGTGTGTATGTATATGTGTGTGTATGTATACACTGGTGTGCAAAAATTAAGGACTAAACGGTTTTTTCAATATAACTTTGTACAAAAGCTTTCCAAATCAACACATTTACTACCGTAAGATCCCCAATACGTAACGACATGTGTAATGCAAAGCAACACGATTTTACTAAAAGAGAAATCAGAGGGATAAAAAAGAAGCTTGATTGAAAAAGTAGCATGGAGCGCAAAGCGACTGAAGGCCGAAACATCCCTGTGATGGGTGTCCAGCAAGAAACATCTGGTCTTTAGTAGGGGATATGATCTCCCTGATGCTAGGCAGGTTTCACAGCGATTCTGCCCATGCTGAGAATGAGGGTGTCAATGAGTTGTTGAGGCATAGCTGCCCATTCGTCTTGCAGCGCCAATCGAAGCTCCCGAATCGTTACTGGTGGTAAGGTACGAGCTACCAAGCGTCTGCCTAGAAAATCCCATACATGCTCGATGGGATTGAGATCCGGAGATCGTGCCGGCCAATCCATACGTTCAATATCCTCACTCTCTAAGAGCTTTTCGGCAGCTACTGTGCGATGAAATGGTGCATTGTCGTCCATGAAAAGGAACTGCAGACCCATAGCGCCTCTAAAAAGACGCACATATGGAAGAAGAATCTCGTTACAATAACGGGTCCCGTTGACTGAACCTGCGTCGAAGATGTGAAGGTCTGTACGACTACCAAGCATGATGCCTCCCCAAACGAGAACACCGCGACCTCCATACCTGTCCCTTTCAATGATGTTCGAGGGATGATTGCGGCTTCCCCGCTCTCTCCAGATGAGTATGCGATGAGAATCTCTACTCAAACTGAATCTGCTCTCATCTGTAAAGAGTACTCGTCCCCATTCATTGTCTCTCCAATTCCGGTGTTCCCGGCTCCACAGAGAACGCCTTCTCCGATGGGCAGGCGTTAAAGGTACACACCGTACAGGGCGTCGTGCAAACAGACCACCACCGTGCAGTCTTCTGGCCGCGGTAAAACCCGATATCGGTCGTCCAGTCTCGCCTGTGTCGTGTGTCTAGCGATTTCTCCCGCTATCTGCCGCCTGTTTCTTCTGGTCTGTGAGACAATGTACCGGTCATCTGCGGGTGTGGTTCCTCGTGGACGACCACTACTGAACCCCCGGATAGCTGTTCCTGTAGTTTGAAATTGTCTCCAAAGTCGTGAAACGATGCTGTGAGCAATTCCGAATTCTGCAGCCACACTAGTCACACTGCGGCCTTCCTCCAACTTCCCAATGATTCGACCTCGGGTAAAAGCATCCAGATGTCGTTCAACAGATTGATTATTCGTCATTTCTCGCTGAGGCAGCAACTCGGTGTGATTTTAACTACTATACGGCGCGCAATCTCTTTGCCAGAAATACTGATCTTACACCGACAACATGCTTTATACTACTCAGACACTGCCCCATTACGTCTACCTGCATATCTGCGCATGTGCTACCGTACATCGTTTTTACTTAATCTCCTGATTGGTCTTTCTGTCCGCTCTGCCTCTTCGTTCAGCTGATATGCTAATTTTTCAACTTCGTCCTTAATTTTTGCACACCAGTGTATATGTGTGTATGTATATGTGTATGCATATGTGTATATATGTATTATATAAGTCTTGAAAAATACAAAATAATTCTAAATTAAGGACATAATTACTTGTTATCATTTCAAACGAGCAAAATGTAAGAGAAGGAATCACCCTTTCCAGCAGGCCTACTTCTTCGAAAAAGAGTCTACTAATGATAGGGATCATAATCGTTTGTTTTAACTTCGTGCCTCTCAAAACTTTCAATACTTGCGACCTAATTTCCAAGCATAATTTTCCTTGCGCTCCTCTAACAATGTATAGAATTCAATAATAATGAATTTGACGTAAAATTACAATACGATTTAACTATAAACCGTTCAAATTATCAAGATAAGTATTAAATTTTGTATATAATTTTATATATGACATGCCCACATGGGAGTCACTAGTAATTATTAATCTTGTTCTTAACTTGGTTTTGATAAATTAATTATCAAATACATTGTGCATTTATAAGTATATTATATCAATAAAAACGGGCATTTTACTTTTATTATGTCAGCATGTATTTTATTTTGCTTCCTTTCAGTAAATTTGCAATTTTTTAAATCTTTTATTTTTGATATTCTCGTGCCCCCTTGTAAGGTTATCACACCCCCCCCCCTAGGGGGCGCATCCAACAGTTTGAGAATTGCCGATTTTAACTTATTGTGACTACACTCAAAACTAAAATGAAACCACTTCTGTGACTCTATCTACCAAAAACTCTAATTACTCCTGTCCCCTTTTGGATACTTAACACTGGACATCGTATGGTTGAAAAGAATGTCCGTTGGGACCCTACTCTGGAATGGGGAGAAAGTTACTAGTGAAAGGTGTAAAAATATTGAATTTCATGATTTAAGATATACTACTCCTGCCTCGAACCTTTCTTGTTTCAACGTAAAAGAGAAAACTGACATTAAACATACAGAATACAAAATATGGAAATAAAATACGTTCAATGAAATGCCAAATTCACACCCAATAATATTTCAGAAAATATATAATTTTTTTTATAATATATATATATATATATATATCAAAAACATATATGTATTATATATCAAAAACAAGAAATAATAGATAATGAACATAACAAGAAATAGCGTAATAAAAATATAAAAACTGAACATGAAGAACAAAATTATAGAGAAATAAAAAAAAAAGAAACTACAAAAAAAAGAACCTAGCGAGTCACAAAGCAATTTCGGACTTAGGACCGAATAAGTGGGTTAAACTAGTTTGAAGGCGCCAACCTTTCCCCTTTGCAACTCGGTAGGAAAAAACCAAATAAAATAAACAAAAATTCAGAGTATGTAAAAACTCAGAGAGTATGATAAAACCACTCACTACTATTATGTAACAAACTCTCCCAAACTCCTAATGCAGAAAAATCGCAAAACAATTACGTAAGAAAAGTAGAAAAATCGTTAAAAAAACAATTACATAAGATAAGTATTTTTCAAAAAAAATAATTTAACAAAATTTCTTTACTCACAGAGCTTTTACGAAGAGAATCAAGATCTTGACATCAATGAAAATCAATTATTCACCAAGTTAAAAAATTCGAATATACATAAACACATCTTTCGAGCTTTTTAAACCAGCCAGCAAAGACAGATATAAAAGACGGCAATCAAATATGGTAGAATTTGAATTGGTTGATTGTCAAAAATGTAAATTTGCTAGGCTCTGATTTGGATATTGTCAACAATGTGTAAGATGTTCAAGATGTGTGTGGAAAAAAATGTAAACTGTGATATGAGTGTTATGATATAATCTTCACAGCAAGACCCACTAACATGCTGACTTTGAAATCCTATTGTTGTGTGGTGGTTTTGGAATTAGAAGTAGCAAGAGACGGTTAATGTATTTGTGATGAATATAAGTTCTTAAGAAATTAAAAGGGTATTCATGATCTAAACAACATTGAAATTTTTTTTGATATTATTGTATTTATCTATTTTGTGGGTAGTTAAGTTATCATTTCTAAATAAAAAATTCAAAATGATATTTCTGTAAATTGATATATGCAAGTTACCTTTCCATACAGGAATTATAATTATATGCAACTTAAACGAATCTCTTTTGTCAAAAATGTTACTGACTACATTATTGTTAATAAGATGCAAGTCTAAATACAAGAATTCCACCCTATTAGAGTTGAAGTTAGTTTTAAGGAGCTTGAGATAATCAGGGTAGAACGTAATATTTGGTCTGTATTCACTATTTTTACCAAAAATTATTAAATCATCTATATAACGATAAATCAAGTAAGAATCATTTACAACATGATCAATTTCAAAAAAATGTAAATATAGGTTCACTAAACAATTACTAGCTGAACCACCCTGAGGTAATCCTTTGATCTGTTTATAAAGATTCTGATCAAAAATGCAATGAAATTTTCTTTTAATACGAGGTTAACAAGAATATCAAATTTTTCTTTTTTCATTGAAGTATATAATTCATATTTATCATAAATTAACTGTAGAACTTTAATCATATCGTCAATATCTATAGAATTAAAAAGGTCCTCGAAATCAAAGCCATGCATGGAAAAAATTGACATATCCTTAGTAACTCTAGCAATCTCTAAGCTATTTTTAATTATTGCCGTGTTTTGTAAGTTATCGATTAGATTTTGAAGAAGAGATTGTAAGATCTTCCCAGACTTTGTGATATATGTATTGTACCCATTAGTGATACTACGGAATTTTATAGGGCTTTTATGAAATTTTGGTGTTAAAAAAATATTTGGATATTTAATATTATTTAGATGAATATTCAGTCTTTTGTTCAAAGCTAAAAGACGATTATCATCTTCTCTATTATTGTGAATTGATTTTTGAAATGGATTATTATTTAAAATGTGGTTACTTAAATATTTTACTGTAAAAGTATTTACAAATTATGGCATAATTAGCAGAGACCTTATCAACATATGTAATCACGAAGTCATTTTGGATATTTTCTATTGATGATTTAAGATCTTTATACATAATTTCATTTTCAACAGTGAAATCTAATTCCCGAATTTCTGTTGCTACATAAGATCTAAATTGATTGAAAGCTTCAATCGGCATTCCGTATTTAATTGCAATTTTAAGGTAGAATTTATCTAAATCTTTTATGATTTGTTTCATATCGTTAGATTTATTTTTTGTGATCATCAGTCTAAAACCGGTACCTTTTCCCATAAAATTTCTTAACAAATCATCTTTCACGATGCCAAGGTCTCCTGTGACAACGTGCTGATGATAATCATCAATATAGTCCCGATATAGATTGCATTTACTTGATTCTGAACTTAGGAGCTCCGAAACTTGATTATAATTAAATATAAATCTACTAAGTTTCTTGTTGTATTTGAAAGCCTTTTTCATAATAATATTTTTAATAGGAAAAAAGGATTGATATTTTTGAAATATACTTGAAAAATTAATTTTGTCAAAGGATTTATTCATAAATAATAATGTACAATATTTTGTAGAGTAATTTTCACTTGCATCTAATTTAATATTTATTTTTTTGTATTAAATAGTTATTAAGGTCTCGAATCATATGCATACCATGAGAATCCCGAAATTTATATCTGCTTAAAATATCTGTCATAATTTTAATTTCAGTTTTATTCATGCCAAACATAAACGATTTAATTAAGCCTGTATTGTAGTTATCATCAAATTTAACAGCTAATTCTAACATAGAATTCTTGAAGATTGTCATGTCTCTAGTAACTCTTTTTCTACGTTTAACTCTTGAAATTCTCGCTAAACCAATATTATTACTATTATCAATAGATTTATCAAAATTCGGAATATATGAAGAATCCTCGGATTTTTGTTTAAAAGTTAGTGAGACACTTTCATCTTTCCAGATAACATTCAAACCATAAGGATAATATGATCTAAATGAACCTATAAAAAGTTTTCGAACCATAATCTTTGTTTAATATTTGGCACTATTCTAAGTATATGTACAGTTATGTTATTGAATCCATGTTTATGAAAGTGTCCTATCTCAGCCTGGTTTTTGCTGCAGTAAAATTTTCTTGTATCAGACCTATGTTGATTTAATCTAATATTGATAGTGTTTGAAGTCTGACCTATGTAAGCGAATTTACAAATGTTGCATGTCATTTTGTAAACACAGTTAAAAGTCTTACAAAATATATAACCTGCATCCATATTCAACTGTTCCCCACTCATCATGCCACACGCCTTGCATCTTTTATCAGTGCAAGATCTAAATTTTAGTTTTAAAACATGAATATCTCTGAAAAGCCTAGTTTCCAATATGTTACTAAAACCCTTATCTCTGATTTTATCTACACAATCGAAAACATGAATATTTCGTTTTGCTGTACGAGATAAATTCTTATATTTAGAGTTCCAAAAAATTCGAGTTTTAAAAATTCTAACATGATAATGTTTAGAAACAGAAGGGTAAGCAAAAAAATTCTGATTATCAAAACAATTCACACATTTTTTTGTATTTTTTAAAAAATTTATAGTTTTTTTTATATGCCAACTCAGAACTTTTGTGTGTGTGTGTGCCCATCTCCACAACTATCTAAAGACATACTTAAATATATACCAAATCTCTATATAAGGGCTCAGAAAATGGTAAATGGATGACGATGGTACAGATACCATTATACTGTACCACCGAGCAATGTCATACCCTGGTATAACAAATTGCCAGTCGCATAAAACTTGTTATTTTTCAAATTCATAGTTATTTAAAAGTTGAAGTACATTGAAAAGACCCAAATAAAATATTATTAGCAAAAATTTCCAATCACATTAATATAAAGTGAAACAATGAGCAATAACTCCATAAAATCGAATCCACTCATAGACAACATATCCACGATTACTTATAGGCACAAAATCAGAAGTTGGCATAATATTTTTATATAAACAAGATAAACACACAAGGAAAATGAACAAAGCCAAATTAAACTTAATAAAAGAAAAACATTCATAGACAAGATCTTGAATCTAATGCCGATTTCAAAATTCTATACTGACTACATCCATTATATATATATATATATATATATATATATATATATATGCATATATTATATATATATCATAAAAATTCGGATATATTTCAAATTCGCTCCAAATGTCATGCTTAAGATTTGCCACCCCGGGCAAGAGTCCGATTTGTCTGGCCCTAGAGCCGCCCCTGCTACGGATGACTAGTAATATTTGTGGTTGCCAGTAAAAACTGTACAGTTATCTAGTATATCTAGTTCTCCACAGTTATGACAAGACTTTCTGATAATTTTTATCCATGTCTTATATTCATATCACAAGAATGTATCCTTTTGAGAACTATCCCTTCTCCTTTAAGTTGAATTTTAATTTTTGAAATTACAAGGAAAATATATATGTTACAAATAATATTCATAACCACTTTCTTAAAAATTGTTTAACCTACCGTAGTAACTGCTTATTATATCTTGACAACGATCTCCTGACGTATGTGGAGGACAAAACGCAAGTGACATGGACCTTCATCTCCTCTCGGAATGGTCCTAAGTATCCGCTATTTTTTCGCATATCTGCCCAATGATTTGGGCATTTAGCTGAAAAGATTTATTCATTATTTGAGAACTGATGGGTTTTCATTTTTACTTAACAGAGGTTGATTTTTCTAAATAATCGTGATTAAATGATAAGAATGACGTATACCAATGAAACGTACAAAATTCAGGTGGTAAGTTTAATATCAATAATTAATTTGATAAATCTTGTTTTAAAAAAGGCTAACACAGGGACATTACAATCAGTTTTAGATCCAATATATTATTTTGATGATTCTTCAATTATTTCTGCTTTACTCTGCTTGAGCTTATTAAATTCGTCTCTTGAGTTCATTGATTAATGTATTCAATCTTTACATGAACAAATTATTTTTAATCTGTAATATATCTTTAAAATGATTATAATATGTAATACAGTACAATATATAATGTTGCATAAAATCTGCTTTAACGCAGTTTGTTGAAAAATTAACATACTGTTCATTATAAAAACTCGTATATAATAAATTGCTTAATGAATTAAAAATAATCATCGGTTATTTAAAATAATACACTCTGTCGCAAAAAAATATATGCACCCAGAAGAAATTGAGCTACATTCACGAAATTTGGTATGCATGTAGTGTATATGAAAATAAACAAATGATTAAAAATTCAGAACAAAATATCATTTTATTAAGCGGTTACAGCTTGCAAAAGGTTAAAAATCAGTAAGTAGTAAAGCCACCTCTGGCAGCTATACAAGCCGAAATTCGGCGTGGCATCGATTCAATTAGATCACTTATGACCCCCTGTGGAAGATCCTGCCATAGTCTTTGTATCTGCGCAGTTACTCCTTCCTGTATCTCGGACGGCTGCAAGGTTGCCTTCCCAGCGTTCCAGACATGTTCTATTGGCGAAAGATCTGCGACCTGGCAGGCCATGGTAGGACGTCATATCCTTGAAGACATTGCTGGGAGAGTCGCGCAGTATGTGACGATATTATCCGGAATGCCGTTGATAAATGGCACCCGGGCGACTTGATAGCATGGGTAGCACAATCGGCGTTAAAATATCGTCCACGTATCCACACGAGCTGTCAAAGTGCCTTGAAGGACCCCCTAAAGATGATCGCGTGTCCCAAGAAATTGCTCCCCACACTGTCACACCTTGTGAAATTGCTGTATGCCGCTCGACAATAATGCCGGATCGGACCGCTGGCCGGTGCGCCTCCAGACACGTGTGCGGTGGTCATCAGCACTGAGACTGAATCGATTCATCACTGAAGATGACACGTCTCCAGTCTGTCACATTCAAGTTGCCCGAGGTCGGCAAAATCCAGTCGACACTGCCTATGATGTGGGGTCAGTGGGCGTCTTAGCGGACGTCGGCTCCCTCAAAGCCAACTTCGATCAGTCGTCTCCTTATGGTTTCTCTTGATGGCACTGGATGTCTGGAAGGAGGTAAGTGGCGTTGAATCGATGCTAGCGACGTTGTTGGTGCCGAAGTGGCCACTCTTCTGATTGCACGATCCTCGCGATCATTTGTGTTCCTGGGGACGTCCTGACCCTCCGCGACGGTACACTCTACCTTCTGTGATCCACTGTTGCCAACACCGAGCAACTACCATATCGCTCCGACCGAGTGCGGTGGCGGCCGATACGTCTATTCGACCAACCTGCTTCTCTGAGGCCTAATATACGGCCCCTATCAAAGTCCGTCAGCTGCTCGTACTGCCGCCGGTTACGTCTTAGAGGCATCCTAAGTCTCAATATCGTCTATCAAAGTCATCAGATTCGTTTGATAGCCGTACGGCGCGTACTCATGCTTTTAAGAAAGCTCTCCCAGTTGCGCAGCTAATATGCGCATAGCACACTTAGCCTTGTCTCATTGGCTTCGAAATTTTAATCATTGCCTATCTCTTACCAGACTACGCATTCTTGCCGAGTTTCGTGATTGTAGCTTGATTTCTTCTGGGTGCATATATTTTTGCGACAGAGTGTATTTT
>BMAU01011705.1:0-26818 GCA_019973935.1 Trichonephila clavipes
CAGATTGTTATTTGTACAGGGAAAATTTCATACGCAAGGGAATTTAATTATTATACTCAAGACACGGAAGAAAAAACATGCCTGAAAAACAATCTCCCAAATGGGGACAAAACTTTTATGCTTCAATGAACCACTAGGGCATAGAAAAATGCTATAACGCCAAAGCAGACAACCCAAAATAATGACGTCATTGCACATCTACCAATGACAAGCAACGTCTTTTCCTTTGACCGTGCCGAAGAGGAATGCCCGAGGTGTGAGGAACTCCAAAAAGTGCTCTTTATTTAACGTTACGCATTAAACTGGGGGTTTTACCTTAGTTTTTGCTCTGTATCCCACAAAATCTGTAACTATGTTATATACTATCCACTAAAAATGGATATTGGAATAAAATATGTGTTGGAAGGGGGTAAGTATAAAGATTACTGTTCAATAAACATTGTGCTTATTAAAATTTTTAGCTCAAGTGTAGTATAGGGGACGGGGGAACTTTGGATTTGGCGATTTTTATCTTCATGTCATGGTGAGATATCGAATTCATTCTATAATAAATAATTCCGAATAAAGTACCTTGGTGTGGATCACTTTTAGTCGCCAAAAAAAAAAAAAAAAAAGGACTGCGCCAAGTGCCCCCCCAAACTACACTTTAACCGAAATTTCTTTTTTCGACCTGAATATAAAATTTTTTAACTGTTACTATCCTTTTTTCTATTTCATTTTTTCCACATTCCATTTTTTGTTATTTCCCATCATTTCTAAATACCTCATATTCTATTTCTTGAATTCCTGGTATTTGTATTTCCCAATTTGTTTTTCACAGAAAAGTTAAGTGCATTTTTGCTTATTTTAGAAATACTGTAATTCATCTCTTTTGTCAGGATTAAAGCATCCTTTTAAATTATTTTCATATCGAGTTTTTAGTGCTAAGCCATCATCTTGGGAATATTATTGGGTGGAAAATCTTGTTTGGTGCAATTTCAAAACCATGCCAAAAAGACATTTTGTGCATTGTATACTGATAACAATTTAGTTCCTTTTTAATAGAATTAGTTGAAAGAGAAAGCTATATATATACATATATATTTGCTTGCGTAACATTTCCTGGTTCTGACATGTTATACCATCGACCAATTTTGTCATATCAAAACACATCGCCTTAAAATACAGCCTGTAATGGAAATTGATCTCACTAATATTTAAACATAGTTGTAATAACAATAACTGTATTTGATGATATTTATTTAGTTGGTGATATCTATTCATTTGGAAAAATTTGCCAAAAGTACCCATACATACCCATAACAGTTACTTAAGTACAAATTTTTTTTTTATGGAGAAGTAATTTCAACTTCATTTTATAAATTGTAGAATTTTTGGGTGAGAGTTAACTATGATCAACAAATTTTTGTGTGTAAGATTCATAACATTAATGCAATATTAACATAATGTTTTAGAATATTAAGTACATTAAAATGTTGGTTTTGTAACGTTTTACAAGAGGCTGTTTATAGTAAAATATTTTGAAGCTTAAAAAATCTTTGTGTAAATAGCAAAAAAATATTGTATAGAGTTGTTAAAGACTTCTTAAAGTATTTTCTTTTTATCCAAACTGTCTTAAAAATTGTTTTCCCCATTTTTATGTAAGGTTTGTACTTCATGTTTATAAAACCTAAATCAACAATTTTTTAAAAAGTATTTCTTTCTTTTATATTTTAGCAAGAAAGATAAAACAGGATATTGAAATAACCACTAGAGCTCTCGTCATATACCATCATTTCATGAGAACTGTTGGTGATGTTTTTTATGATGCTAGTGTAAGTTCTATGTAAACATTAAAAATTGCATATCATAAAACCAAGGGTATAGTTTTTGTTATCTGATTCTGAAATGTCTCATTTGGTAAAAAGAAAAAGGTACTCACATATTATGGCAACATTGTATGAAATGAAGCACATGTGATTGCCAATTCAGTGCATACGATTCATGTGAAATTGAGGTTGCCAACTTGACAAGTTATCTTGGACGTTGGCAATTGTTGAGACAATACATAAGAATCAAAAGAAGCTTAGTTTTATTTATTCTACTATTTAAAAATATATTTCATTTTAGTTATCTTTACAAATCTCACTTTAGTAGAAATATATAAAAGCTGTCAAAATAGTAAAAAAATAATAATGAGCTCAGTAGAACAAAGGTATGAAAAAATTAAAATGCTTTATGAAGAGAGTACATAATTTGTACTGTATCAGATTAATATTATATATATGTATTTTCATGATGTACTGATGAATGGCAAGTACTTCCTATTATTTTAAGTCAACTTTGAAAATGAACATTCAATGTTTTTGAGCTATGAGAATAAATTTTCCATTGTAATATATCTTTCAAACTAATATAAAAAACTCAGTAATTCTAATAAGAAATATTTTAATACTGTATCAGCAGCATCAAAATGTCATCTTGTAATTTACATGTTTGAACTGAGAAAAATGAGTTGATTGCTTGAATAAGGGTTTGAAATATATACAAAAATAAAATATTTTCAATTGATGTAATAAATGTGCTTTATTAATAGAGGCCTATGCTTCTCATACATTTCTACAATATTATTTTAAATTTTATTATCTCTCATTTGTACTTCAAATATTTTCTTTTGGGGGCATATTTTTGCTACAGTTTTACATCTGAAAATATAAATTTTTTCTAGTTTTAAAAAAGAATCTTTCACGTGAGTCATTATAAGAAACTTATGACTTAAAAGGTTCAAAATTATTAAGCTAAAATATTTTTTAATCAGTTTTCATTGCATCATTGATGTATAAGCTTTTTTTCCCCATTTGGTTTCAATATCTTTAAAAGAAATTAGACAGAATAACTTAAAATAACAGCTATGAAGAAAAAAAAAGTGAACAGTATATATTGAATTATTCTTGTATTGCAAAATTCCTTAAAAATAATTATGAGAAAGTTAATTGTCTTGATTTTTAATGAAAGAAATGTTTTTATAGTGTCGAGAAAGATGTAACTTTTAAAAAGGCTGTAAAGAGCAGTTCCTTTATCAAAATTGTTTATTCTTGCAATGTAAAGTAATTTTGAAAAGAAATTTATATTTTCTTTTTAATTTTATGTTAACAGAAAGTTTCTATAATTTTTCGTATTTTTAAATATTTATTTATTTGTTATTTAGGTTGTTGCAGCTGCAGCTTTATATTTAAGCAGTAGAGTTAGTGAAAAGGATATTGATATCGATACCATTGTAATTCTTTTCTATCAGTAAGGATGCATTCTTTTTATGTATTCTACAAAGAATTTGTCATAATGTACATTATGCTTTTAAAATTCCTTTGTATCATGCTTATTTTTTGTTTTTATTTATTATTTATTTCAATAGCATATATGCAATGGAACCTTGCTTAATGAGCAAAACAAATTATTAAAAAAAATTACTCATTCAGATAAGAATATTTTGCATGATAAGTATAAATGCTTAGCAAAAACCTCTTTTTCTCTGTCTGTGAGAAGTATTGAAGATTCAGATCAAGCATGAGCTATAATTGGAGTAAAGGGATGGGGTCTCTAGGAACCAAAGAACCTAAAGCCAAAACACAAAGGCGTGATGAATGAAAATAAGTAAGCAGAAGGGAAAAGATGTTGTGCATTAATTTATTTTTGACAAATAAATAAAACAGTCTAAAACTAAAGGTGGGGGGAGGAATGAGTGAAATTTACAAGAATTACTTGACAACCACCAAGGCAATCTTGGGATGTGATTTTCAAGGAAGGGATCATTTACCAACAAAGAGCTTAAAGATTGCCTTTGTGTTTCACTGCAAGAAATTGTTAAGGAGTTTATATAAGGAAAAGAAAGTAGACAAAGCCACCATCTTCTGATACAATAAAAGAATTTCTGAAATGGGGAAACTGTTTCCTCATGCATTGAAAAGCACTTATATATATATATATATTTAATGATTATATTGTGTTGCATTTTGTTCAAATCTTGAAGCATCAGCAAAAACAAATTTCTTATAGGAATTAGGTATGCATTCTAAACTATAAACTAATTGTTTAAATTTTATTATTTTTAGCTTTTGTTTTCTGAAAAATCAAACGTATATTCCAAATTGGTTCAGTACAAGGTATAAAAAGACATAAATATGTCACACATTCCTTTTATGAGGATTTTTTTAGCAGTGGAAGCAGCATTATTGTACTGTACACTAAGTTATATGGAAAAAATTGTGTTTCACATTACTGGCAGGGACGTCTTAAGACATTTTGAGGCCCTCCGCCTTGTGAAATTTAAGATTTTTTGAGGCCCTGGGCCACATTGCAAAAGTAGGCCCTACCTGTGATCTTTAAAAGTATTGATTAGAAGGAAAGCACTATCAAATACTCTTACAAATGATAATTTGAAATGTGCATGGCCCACAGTATCGCAAAATGGCTCAACCAATGGCCTCATTTTGACTGAATGAGTTGAATGATTGCTTATGGTATTAGGTATGTATATAGATCTAGACATGGACAACTGTCATTACATAATAGCACAGTCTTGCCTCTTTTGTCAATTGACATGCAATTTGAAATTCCCTGTTTTTTGGAGATAATTTATGAGAATAATATTTGGCCATCAAAATTATTCAGATCATGATCTTATTCAGGCTCAGCCAAGAACCAAACGAGGCCCCCACCACCAGTTGACCCATGCCTTAAGACTTTCCTGATTACTGGTAAGATTTGGAATTAATTATGCTCATTAAGCATGGTTCCACTGTATATATACCTATTGTTGGCATGCATGTCAGAAAAAATATATAAGTTGTGATCACTTATTTATAAATTTATTAAGTAGAGGCATTAATTAAAACTAATGCAGTTTGCAAGAATTGTGCTACAGATTGTGTTTGTATTTAGGTAATTGTCAGTTCTTGTTATTTCTGAAATATTTCTTTTGTAGTAACTTTTAAAACTTCAGTTTCTGAAAATTAAAATTAAACTCCCATGTAATTCAAATTAATCAAGGAAATAAATTTAACCTAAAAAATTAATTTTTATTCTGATTATCTTATATTATGTTAGTGATTAAGTCAGCAATTGAATTTTTTCTCATACTGATTATACAAAATCATTTATAGCCCTCCATGAAATTTTAATGTTCTTTGTTTTAAGATGTAGTTTTGTAAGGAATTACTGAACCTCAATTTACAGAATAAAATTTTAAATAATAAAGAGTGATTCATGTTTTAGGAGTCAACATTAGAAACAAAACTGTAATTTAATCCTTATTTAAGATCCAGAAAAAAGTATCTCGAAATATTCATATTTTATATTTCTCACCCTTTTTAAACACAATTCTAATATAACTGATTTTTTAAAAATATTTGGCTACATGATGAGTATTAAATGTCAAATCTCTTTTCCTTTACCAATGTCTAATTTTCAAATTTGTCTTCTGAGTCATTTTTGTTGTTCATCAATCTGTATGTGAAAATTTGTTTAAAACATTTGATTGATTTAAAAGGACACTTTTAAGTAAAACATCTATTTAACTAACCTTTATTAAGCTTTTAAAAATATCTTCTTTCTTTAATTTCCTATTGTCTCTACTTATATATTTCATGTTTATTTTCTAATCCATATATTTATTTCAGCTTCGTTATTTCTTTTAAAAAGGTTTTAATTTCTAAAAGCTGACTAATATATTGAATATTTTAAAATCCCTTAAAAAAACATATAGTTTCCATGAAAGAAAAAAAGAAACGAGCCTTACAGTGGTTGCATATGATGTGTAACATCTGACATGTTGTTGAATACGCAATAGTAACTTATATCCTGAAAAAAATGACTAGGGTATGATAGAAAGTAATTTTCTATCGAATAACTATATCTTTAATGAAAATTTTATTTAATTAACACAAGGAGTAATGCATTTTTTTAAATCAAAAATAATTATTATTCTTCAATTTAGGGAACTTAATTCAACCATATTTGTTACAAATAAGGAAATTATTGAGGTAAAATTAACTCTTTTATTAATTCATTATTTATTTACTGTAAAAATCTTTTGTTTTTGACAAGTATAAATAATTATTGCATTTTTCACAACATGTTTTCGAACTACTTTTGTAGTTTTCATATCTGCACTTGTGAGGCCTCTAAATGTCATCAACACATCGAAAATGGCTATACATATTAAGCCTTTTAACCTGGAATGTTCAGGATAAAAACCATGACATGTATAGCAGGTGGATTATAACGCTTTGATCTTTTTGCGAGTGGAATTACAACACTGTTGTCTTCATCATCAGTTAAAATACTTTTTTAGTAGGTGGAGAGGCTCATATTGATTCACTATCTCTAACTTAAATTTTAAGCCTTCCATTTTGATTTTTTGGGGAATTTTATTTAACATTGCATCTTGTTTGCACAGAAACCAAGAATTTGTAACAGCTAAATCAATGTAAAAGAATAAGCTAATAAAAAATAAAATACATATAGAAAAAACAGGAAAGAATATGCAAATTTAACTTTGATAAAGAGAAATAATTTTCGAAGGAAAATTAAAGTGATTTAAAGTAAATTTGAAAACAGCAAGCTCCCGAGAATAGAACCTAAGGCAATTCATTTCAAGTCAGCTTTTCTAACCTGTAAGCCACGAGGGCTCATGGAAAGACGATAAGTAAGCTTTTAGCATGGGTTAGAAGAATGTGAGGGTAGCGAAGAGACAACACCATGCGGTCATTGGTCAAATCAAATAGCATGCGCATACGTCACTTCCTGTTACCCATATCCATCCCTTTTTATGAAATCACTCCGACAAATATCCAGCAATCGAGAGGAAAGATGCTACATATAAAAAAAAATCTGTCATTTTTAACTACCTTTAAATTTAGTTCGCATTCTCGCAAATTAAAACATTCTTTGGAGGGATTATTTGTTAATTTATAAATTGAAAGTTGTGTCATGCAGCTACATTTTAGCTTAAATTATTGTTCCTCCTATGTATATGTAATTCCAAAACGAAACTTTATTTTTCTTTATAGCATGGTGAACAAGACACTGAATGATGTCACACCTGACAGTATGAAATTCAAGGTTCTACGGCAGTCATTCATTACAATGACTTTTCTTATTCAGAGGATGCTTGAATTCACCTTGAATTACAGAATAGGTCATGAGGTATCAATATTATGTTTCATTATTTTTTAAACTCCTCTAAAGATAAAAGTTAACTTTGAAATTATTACTTTTTTACTTTTGCTTTAATGCTTTGTATGTAGATTAGTTTTTTGTTACATAAAAAATTTGTTTTATTTAGTTATTTAAATCATCATAAGAAATTTTTGTTATAATACAGTAATTATTAAAAGGTGCTTTTGCCTTTTTACCATTAAATGAGCTTATTTCAGAAATGAATGAAAAGTAATAATTAGGTTTGCAATGGTGAAGTCTTGGAACCAAGAATATCTCATTTCTAATAAGGGGAGCATAACAAAGAAATTTTTTCCCACCATTAATAAGAGACTATCATGTCATCATTTTTACACTAACTACAAATTAACCCAATTTCTCACTGGTCATGGTAATTTCAAAAGCTACTTGAACAAATTTAATTTAGTTCCTTCATCTTTTTGTGACTGTAATATTGGTGGCGAGGAAAATGTAGAACATGTAATCCTTCTGTGTTTCAAGTATGTCAGAGAGAGAAAGATCATAAGATTGGCGTTCAAGAGACTCAACATTAATTGGCCACCGAATTTTCACCAACTTCTTTCCACCAGAAGTGCTTTCAAAAATTTCTGTAAATTTGTTGTAACTGTTTGTAATCCTTCTTAACTTCATTTTTTAAAATTGTTTATTTCCCTTGAATGTGTGTTTAATACTTACTTCTGTAAGCCCCAGTGTGATACATTGTGGTGCACGGGGATTTTATAATTGTTTTCAATAAAAAAAATGGCTGAGTCTATAATTCCATTATTTTTTAGAAGCTTTTAGAGAAGAAAATAGGTGGCCTAAATAAAAAAAACAAATATCCTACACATTTTATGTTCATTTTAAAGGATTTTTAAATTTTTAAATATTTTTAATTGTTTAACTTAGTGTCCAATAATTCATCAAGTTCTGAAGTTTTGTATATAATATTGCATTATTTGTAGAATTTAAAATATTACTCTAATACAGTCTCTTCCTGTGCAAGAAAAATCTATCCATATAGGATAAAAGGGACTCACTCTTCAAAAGATCTCTGGAACTATTTGACCTACAAAATTTTATCTACTATCTATTTCTAAAATTTGGCAGGTATGTTTCTTTTGTTAACTAGCAATCCTTCCTTCTTCAGTGGCTGACAGCCCAGGATAGGCCTTGATTTTCTCAAGAAGCCTTTTCCAGGCCAGCCTTCTTGCCAGTGTTCTCCAATTCTTAGTTCTCAAAACTAGGAGATCTTTTTCTAGGCCATCAATCCATCTTAGATTTGGCCTGCCTTTTCTCCGTGTGCCGATTGGTTGGGCATTGAAGACTTTTTTAGTGGTGCAGTTTTCGTCCATTCTGACAACGTGACCTGCTCATATAATTCATTGTATTTTTATGAAATTAACAATGTCAGATTCTTTATATGATTGGTGGAGCTCTAAATTTGATCTTCTTTGCCACATTCCATTTTCCTGGATTCCTCTAAAAATAAATCTTAAAATCTTCCTTTCGTCGATGCTTATCATTCTCATCTGTTTGAGACATGTACCAAGTTTTACATGCATAAGTTAATACTGATCTTAAAAGACTTAGAACCTTTGTTTTTCTCTTGATTGAATTCGACTTCATATATTTTCGTATTCCATTAAGATATCTATTAGCCATAGTAATTCCCTTTTGAACTTCAGTAGTTCAGTTGTTTTTATTGTTAATTTCCAAACCTAAACAATTGAATCTGTCAACTTAAAAAATTATACTCTTCAATTTTAAAGTGGGAATTGTTAAAACATGATTTAGTGTAAGGCATGTATTTGGTCTTATTCTCATTGATTTTCAGTCCCATCCTGAGGGGGTCTTTCTCTAAAGGCAAGAAGGCTTGTCTTAGTGTGGTGGGTGTTCACACAATGATATCAATGTCATTAGCAAAAGCCAACAACTGTACTGATTTATTAAAGATATTTCTTCTGGTATTGATGTTGAAATCTCTTACCGCTTTTTCTAATGCTAGATTAAAGAGAAGACATGCTAGAGCATCTCCCTGTCAAACGCAATTTTTTATTTCCAATGGGTCCGAAAGATAACTCTGCACATTGACCATGATCTTTTTTTTGCTTAATGTCAGGCTTATCAGACTTAATAATTTATTATGGATTTTAACTTCTTTCATGGCTGCAACAAGAGCCTTTCTGTTGATGCTATCATAAGTGGTTTTAAAATCAATAAAGAAGTAATGCGTATCTCAATTCCAAGTTCCCTTGTTTTTTCCAAAATCTGATGAATGTTGACTATCTGCTCTGTAGTAGATCTTCTTTTCCAAAATCCAATTTTGGTAGTCTCCAACTGTATTTTCAACTAGTACCAAAAGTCTGTTGAATAGAATATTTGAGAATACCTTATAACTTGTTCAGAGCAGACTGATTCCTCTATAATTTTAACACTCGAGTATATCTCCTTTCTTACTAAGTAGCAATCCACTAACAATAAATTTTGTGGAAGTCAATAAATCATTGGGGTAAAGGGGGAGGAGATTAATGATAAGATTTTTCTGCTTTAGAAGCTTAAGTCCTGTCCTTTTTAACTCAAGAAGCAAAGGTTATAAGGATGTTTTTGAATGCAGTCAGAAGCTTAATGCTAGGCTTTAGATATCAATAACCTAAAAGCAATATATATTCATAGAACATCATGAAATACCCAATGTAATGGATGGGTAATGGATAGTAACTGATATTCAAAGCTACTTGCTATACATTTAGTGTAACTAAAAACTGAATTTTGTTCATTGTTACAAAATTTCTTTCACATAAATGATAAATACATTTTATATAGCTTTTTTAGATTAAATATGAAGTCAGACATAAATGCATTGACAGAGGCATTCAATGTTACATTATAATAAACAATTACAATATATACCTGAAAAATAACAAAGATAACTAAATTTATGCAATAATGATGAACTGTACATTACCTGTTGCTTATATTTAGCTATTTGCACAATAATAAAATTCATAGTATTATATAACATTTTACAATTAAAATCTAAAAAACACAAAGGATTACATATACATATATTTAATTAATGAAAGACAATTTAGTAATTAGCCTTTTTAAATTGGCATCTTTAGCCTTTAAAAAAGCAACTTTTACAGTTCCATCTTTCCCTGGTTGTTATTTTGGCTAGTTGCCAAACATTCCAGTTCCAAAAGTTTTCTGTAGTTTAATTAAATTTCCTTTCTTGTTGATAAATATCCCATGATACCATGTGGGTATATTCAAATATTCTGAACACAATCTTTTCCACAGATGTTGACTTAACTTTTCTACTATTTGGTCTGACTGCATTTATTTTGAGAGGAGGTTGGCATTATTTGGATCAGGTATAGCAAGCAATGATCCATTTAGGAAACAAGTTGGAACTAGGGCTTCTGTATTCTTTGGATAATTTGAAGAGGGGGAAGGAGTACAAAGATTAGGAATTTAACACAGCCTCAATGTGGTGTGCAAAAGAATTTAGAGTTCGTCATAGCATATATTTCATGAATTAACTCAATTGATACTTTTACGACTTAATACTCTTTTCCTGAAGACCTCCAAATAGAGGAGCTGTAAGAAAAAAATAAAGGAACTATAAATAACTTCCATTTTTGTGGTAATGGAACTATAAATGACTTTCATATGATTATAATGCCACTATCTTTGCATCAATAGTTTGTAATTATTGGTCCTATTAAACCAAAAGAACAATTTTGTAATGATAGAAAATATTGCTGTTTCGTGACCTTAAAATTGTCCAATTCAGTTTCATGGGAAGATATTTTAGGAATCCAATTTTGGGTTCCGTAAAAGCCCAGTTACATTTGTCTCATTCTCTGCAGAAAAGGAAAAATCCTATTGTTGGACATCTAAATCCAATAATAACAATAGATCATTCTATTTATTCTTTCAAGTTTTAATTCTAAAGTAGATACTGAATCATGAGTAATTGGGTTTCATTGCCAGCCACTATCCAAACAGTATCTCAATGGATAAGATATATTACTACCGTTTTTACAATAAATAATATTCATACTTAATAATGCATTATTAGCTTTTGCCTGTTTTAATACTAAGTCAGAGCATATAAACCCTTCATTTGAAATTTGAAAATCATTTTAAGCTTGTTTATATTCTAATGAATAAGATTCAAGGGGGATACTATTTTTACATTATGATTGGAACATATTTTGACTCCACTGCAAGAACGTGGAGGTTTGCCCTTTTCCTTCTACTTAATAAGCTATGATGGTTTGAACAGATAGTGCAATTTATACTATTTTTTCATTTGACTGCTTTATGATAAGAATTTAAATAGCTTAACCCTCTAAGCGGATAGCACGAAAAATTCCGTCATTGTAAAGATGCTTCGAAAATGCACTGCACGGGTTTTTCTGCCTTCAAGTAACGTTTTCAAAAGCGGATTAGCCGCATTTTTCTGAAATCCTTTCCCCCTTTTAAAGGTTTAACATCTTGAAAGATAATTAGGGACAGTGGAAGCAACACAGCAGGACACTGATTGGAAGTTTTATGGCTCACAGGAAACCCAGTGTTTTGACCCTGGGGCAATCGTAAAAAATCGCTGGGAAATTTCTTTAGACCCCAGGAAGTGTTTGTTTGTTACCTCGTATTTTAAAAGTTTTGAAAATTCCCAACGCATAAGTAAAATATCTTACAATTCCTTTTTGGTTTAATATTAATTTGAAACTGTAACAAGTTGGGCTGTGCCAGTGCAATCTGCTATTTTATATAGTTAGACAAATTATATCTTTTTTTAAGTATATTCTTTCGCTTCATTTTTCTTATTTTAATCAAAGCTTTCAGTTTTTGAAACATGATTATTTTATTATAAGATACCAAAAAAATTAATAAAACACCAAACTCTTTAAAATTTGAAACCTTTTCAATTTTCCAACCACTAAAAATGAATAAATTTAAACTTCATCAAATCATTTGAAACATTTTCTTACACTTTGATAAAAATAATAACAAAAAAAAAAAAAAACTAATTTTTTTTTTTTTTTTTTTAGATTTCAAAGCCCAAGTGTTCAGGGAAGTTTAAGTACACTGCCTAGTTATATATTGTTAAAATACACCGAATTATATTTGAATTTTAAGCGTTTGAACTTCAGTTTACATCAAAGACAACATGAATGAAGATTTTCACACATTTTTTTAATAACTTGAATGTTTGAATAAATGGTAATCAAAAATATACGGAAACATTTACAGTAGACATTTATGCATATAAATAAACATAAAAATCAGTTTTAAATTCGAGCTATTCAAAAACTTTCGAATTATTGTTCAAAAATATCTATTTATACAAAATACCTCAACATTTATCTTTTTATAAAGGCTAACTGAATAAGTAATTAAAATCTGGATATTTTTTGAAATCTAGACCGTATAAAGCTAGAAACTTTATGTTAGAAATTCCATGTGAAATTTCGAAAAAAAAATGCATCGCGAAGTTAAAAATTATTTACCATAAGTTTTAGCAATTGTTTGAGTATAATAAAAATTTCAAATTTTTTATTATATAGCTTCTTTGGTATCTTTTAATATTTTTCAAAGATTTCATACAATTCAGTTGAAAACTGCATGCTAAGAGCAAAAAATATACTAAAAAAATTGATGAATATACAATTACAATAAATTCTTACATAGAAGCAAAACTGAGAAGCTAAAGCGTAGGAATGAAAAATTTTGAGTATATCTGAAGTAGTTTTCGAAATATTTATTTTTAAGTTCAGAAAATTTGTGCGTTATGTTATACTTAATATTAATTAAATGGTTAAAATAATATGTTAATAATAGTCATGTAATCGTTTGATGACACATTCATATACTAATAAAAATTATCATGGTCATTGATGCGAATATCAAGAATTTTATGTAATTTTACATTCAGACATTAAGATATTGATGTAGAAAATATAAAACGACCATCTAAAATACATGAAAAATGCAGTCTGCTATAAAACGATCTTGACAAACAAAATCCGGCATTTTCACTTACTATGGCAGAGCCGGCTTAGTCAGGGGCGATCTGGAAAAACAGAGAGAGAACCGCGGTTTTGATGGATGCCGCTCTAGCTTTTAAAGCTCCCAGGAAAAATTATATATATATAAATTACAAATGCAAAAATAAATCTTGTAATTTTCCATACATTTTTATTACAACGAATTGTGGAATTGGCTTCCAATACATTGTTGTGTTTGACAATATCTAAGGTAACCAACCCTACTTTAGATAGATTTGTACTATTTTTTCGTAACCGTATTCCTTTTAAAATTAATTCGTGCAGCCGAAATACACCTTTTGTACATTTAAAAATTTATGTAAACTATAACAGTTAATTTTAATTTATGCAACTTGTGAAATGTTCATAATTAACCATTTCCGTCTAAACAGTTCACATGAAAAAAAAAAGTTTGGACTCCCTCATTCATTGAGGCATTATATAAGATTCTAACATTAAGTTTTATTTTTTACCGAATAGGGTCGACTGGTAGTGTATCGTGCTTCCACACCACAGGTCTTAGGTTCTATTAACGGGCTGCACAAGGTCGACTCTGCCTTTCATCCCTGCTACAATGGGTCGATAAATGAGTACCAAGCTTGCTTCGGGTCTTAAACACTGAAGGTCTCTCTTCAGACAGACCACCAAATCGGGACATCTGTTCATGCACCTCAGCGTTCAATGGTCACGTGTATTATGATGGGCACAGTAGTTCCTGGCCCTCATGGATTGTTGTGCTTCTGAGTTTGAGTCTTAAGTTTGAGGATTACCTCACTTTGGGGATACCCCTTAGATAAACATGTATTTCCACTCATTTGCAATTAAACATTTTTCTTTCAATTACATTTATTTCAGAAAGAATGATTTTTCAAATGTATTTGCTTAATAACATGTATATTTGTGTATTATATTAAAAATTTGATCAGTCCAAAATTACATGTTTTTTGCTCCTCTAAAAGCTTTTAGGATTTTACAACTGATCTTACAATCCATATACGTTTTATAGTAGTATATTTAAAAATGATAAAGACATTTTTACGACTGTGTGAGCTTTTATGTCTTGTTTATAAATACTTCAAAATTGCATTCAGCTACAGTTTTTAAAATGTACTGAAATAAGTGGAGGAATAGGATACTTTTACATATTATGAATATTTTTGACTGCAGTAAGATATATTTATATTTCAGTTTCTTTACAATTTGAATAGAAGTTGTAAGCCACACACACACACATTTTGCGAATAGTTTGATATTGAGTATAAACCCATAGGCTCTTTAATATTGTAAAGTGTTTTACTTTGATACCAGCACACATTAAAATAAGGCTCATTTGCAGTTATATGATCAGCTTCAGTGATATTTAAATTTTAAAAAATAGTCTACACACATACGGAAACATTCTTTCACAACCGCACACCACATCATACTATATCTTCCCTACAGCAGGAAATATTTGTGTATACTGAAAAATTTAATACAGGATACATTTCCAAATATTAAATTTGTTTTTAAAATTTGGTATGAATACATTGTGGAACTGTCGGTTAACTTCACTGAACAAAATTGTTTTAAGTGTACTGTTTTGAAAGACAAAATTAATTAGGAAGAACTTTTCTCACAATAGAATTTGTAATGACTGAATTGTGTGAAAATGTAGTTATCGATGTGTGGCATTTTTCCTTGTAATAAAAGAAACAGAAAGATAAGAAATTTAACTTGAGTAGAAAATGGTTAGAAGTACTGTCATGCGCATTTGAAGAAGTATATCCCCCATTAAAATTAAAAATTATTGACTGAATGTGTGTTATGTCCATCACAAATGCCGATGTAGAAAAGACATTTTTATTTAATACAAGAAGTTCGAAAAGGAGAACACTAGGAAGGAAAATTTAGATTTTTTCCGAAAAAAATTCAGTTAACATAAAAATATCTTTTATATGATTTTAATTAAAATAAAGTAAAAGTTTTGAAATCCTTTTTTATGCTATTTTAAATTAAAAATATAACTGAATAGAGAAAGATCGGTTTTATTTCATAAATATAATCACCGTATGTATATCACTTAATGCACCATTTATTGTCTTTTTGTTTAAAAAATGAGATAGAGCCTTTGCTCTTTTTACCTCATTACTTTTTTAAAAAACAGGAAAGTGAGCGCGTTTTCTTACTCTCATATTCAAAAATGTATACAGGATGCTTTTTCTGGTTCAAATCGCAATACCAAAAAAATATATATATATTTTTTTAATTTTTAAAAAATGCTAGAAAAATAAATTTTGTTTGAAGAAAATATAATTATTTTTCAACTTCTAACATACTATTTATTTCATTTTTTCCTTTTTTTCCCCCTTCATTTTGTTTTAATTTTACTGTGACTGAACATATAGGAGAAAGAAACACCGAGTTCCACTACAGCTTTCATACAAGATTGCCCAAGGCAACTTAACAGCTAGCTGTAAACGATTGATCTCCTGGTTCTTACTTGACAAAGGAACCGAACTAGGTAATAAAATTGTCCCCGTTCGACCTCCCAAGTTTTAAAAGGGGGAAAGGAAAGAAGTCTGTTGCATTTTTAAAGCGAACTTCAAAATAAGAGTAAACGCTTTCGGAATAACTTTTCAGGAGGAAGGTAACCATTCAGAGGGTTAAACACATAAGTTTTGTTTTTCACAAAATCAAATCATTCAGTAAAATTCTTAGCATTAAGATGTTTCCATTTAAACAAGACATTCTGTTGCTTATGGTAGGAGCCTTTTCTTTTTAATTTAGTTTTTCTTTATTTTAATTCATTTTTCTTTGATAAAATTTTTAAGCTACAAAATAATATGTGAATTTTGAATGATACTGTATGTTGGATTTTATTGTTTTAAAAGTTTTCATTGACGTACAAATTTTGTATACTTCCTAAGAGTAAAATGTATATTTGAATCAATACTCTAAACTTTATACCGTATGATATCAACTTATTCCATTCCCTTGGATGATTATTTGATGCATGTTTCATTTGTGTTTTTATATATAATAAATGTAAATTTTTAAAAAAATTTGCTAATTAAAGTATATTTACAAGAAAATTTTTAATTTTCTAAAAAAATTTTTTTTTAAAAAATATTAAAGGGAAATAATAACTAAGTTTGTGCTTGAATAATAAATTAATTTGGATGTGCAATTTTCACTCATTAGTGTTGAAAGAATCATTAGTAATTCTATCTCACTTTGTCATTTTTGCTTTCTATCCTTTAATTTCTTTTTAAATGTAAGTAATAAGGTTTTCTTTTTCCAGTTTTTTGCTCCTTTTTTAACTTTTCTTCTTCCAAGAGCTCTTCGACTTAAAGGATTTCGTGAAGTGATGAAGATGACTGGCCTTGGTTTTATGTCTGATTTCTACACAACTAAAATCTGTTTAAATTACAAACCAGAACACATTGCTATAGCTAGTATGGATGCTGCATTGCATATTCATGGGTTCTTGGTAGATTTAGAAGTGATCGAACCATGGTATGAGGTAGGATAATATTTTGATCTCTTTACTATATATAAAAGTTATGTTTTTCTAAGAAAATTCATTTTTCTCATTTAAAATTTGTTATGATTAAATGATGATACAAATTTTTGTTTTTAATTATTAAGATGGCAATTGATGCTCAAACTACAAAAAATATTTGAAATATGAACTATAATGAAAATCTGAGTATTATAAAATTTAAGTTAACTCATCAATTTATTGCTTATTTCTTAGATTAAAGTGGTGGGGAGATTTATTTGTTGTCTGGAGCACTTTTTTAAAATCTCTAAATTGTTTCTTAAAAGCATTGTTTCCATCTATAATTAATTTTGTTGGTAAAATAATAATTTTATTTAACACGTAGCAAAGAGGTACAATGTTGCATTTATTTGAGTGATCAATGTAGTGAAATAATTCTTATTGAGATTATTTTAGTATATGATTTTTTTTTCTTAATTCATTTTATCTAAAGAAGAAAGATTTTGATAAAACCCAGTAATTATAAATAACAGTTTTTTCCCCCGCTAGTTATCAGTCTTGAGTTTTTAAAACAAGACATTTTGTTTATGTAATGTACTTTTTGAAGCCCAGTAGTTAAGTGAAAGGTATTGCACTTCCGTGCCACAGGTCCGGGGCTCAAACCCAGACTAAGCTAGGTCAACTCAACTTTTCATTCCTTCGGTGGGTGGATAAATGAGTACTAAGTTTGCTTGGGAACTAAACATTGGGGGTTCTGAGTCAGACTACAGTATCTGCTTATACATCTTAATGCCCAAGGTCATGAAAACTAAGATGGGCACAATAGGCCTTGGCCCTCTATGGGCTGCTGCCCCACTGAGTATAGTTTTAATGAACTTAGAGTAATGTTTAGTTACAACCCTAATAATTTCTGAAGTGTCTATTGATTTAAGAAAGAGTGTTTCAAAAACAAAGCATTGAAATTAAACATGGTAAAACTTAAGGATGTTTAAAAAAATTATTAAAATATTGATACTTATAACTGCTTTATTCTGAAACAAATTAAAACATTTTTAACTCGTGTATTTATTACCTATTAGAATATCAGTAAAAATAAGTTGTAATGTTTTTAATTTTTATTTATTTTGAATAATAAATTGCTTTGAATTACTTAATGAACTATTGCTAATATTCTGTTTGTAAGATTCAAGATTCTGATTTAATTTTGTACATGTACATATCAGTGGCTCTCACAAGAATTTTTTAAGGGGGAGGGTCCAGGGTCGAAAGACCACCATTCTTGTATCATACTCAATATGCTGCCAAAAATCTTTTGATTTTGTCGATTGTCAAGAACAAAAAACAGTGAAAAATAAATTATTAACAACAAATACTTAATTAAATTTTAGGTACGAAATGCATAAGATTATAATCAATTGGAAAAAATCGAGGGCTATGGGGGTACTGGACCTGTGAACCCCTCCCCACCACCACACACACACTTCCTTGAGTGCCCCACTAATACATTTATATACATAGTCAGACCACTATGTCATCCAAATTTTTGGCCGGTCCTTAGAATACAACGTCAAAGCATAGGAAAAAAATTGGAGATAATTCTAATTTTATCTTGGATGATTAAAATTGTTTGTGCAAATCCTTCTAGATTATGGTAAAAATAATTTGTGAGTTTATTCCCCCTGATCTGTTTAGTTTTGAATTTTGCAAGTTTGACTCTATATATTCTTTTAAGAAGTAAACTGCCAATGATGAATTATTTTATTCTGGGGTTGGCATTTTTTATTAAGAAGATGCTGTTAAATCTAGAAGTATAATCCTATTGCTTCTAAAAATGCATTCATATCTATTTCTGAATATCCCTGTAAAAGTTCTAAAAATTTTTAGAATGCTAAAATTACATAATAAATTTAAATTTTAAGTAATTTTTATAATATATTTTATTTATTTATCTACCTTGTGGTTTTTCAGGGATTTTGCACCGACTTGAGTGAAGATAAAGTGAAAGAAATCAAATTATATATTTTAAAATTATATAAAGGTGAAGAAAGAATGAGACCAACTTCTTTGGCGCCATCGTCTCAGAAAAAGCAGAAAATTGCACAGGTTTCAGATGTGCAATCTTCAGAAAGAAGTAAATCACATAGACTATCATATGATTTTAATGGTCCTTCATGTTCAAGTGCACCATCATATGATTTTAATGGTCCTTCATGTTCAAGTGCACCATCATTTGATTTTAATCGTCCTTCATGTTCAAGTGCACCATCATATGATTTTAATGGTCCTTCATGTTCAAGTGCACCAATGTTGTGCACCATCATTTGATTTTAATCGTCCTTGCACCATCATTTGATTTTAATCGTCCTTCATGTTCAAGTGCACCATCATTTGATTTTAATGGTCCTTCATGTTCAAGTGCACCATCATTGTCATCAATAGAAATAACACCATCACCTCAAGACAGATCATCATCACCAATAGAAATAGTTCCATCACATACAAACAGATCATCCTCACCAATAGAAATAGTGCTTTCACCTCCAGGTGGATCAGTTGATCCACTAGAAACAATATATTCAGGTGAATCTTCTTTATCTGGATCATCTTCATCTGAATCATCTTCAGACGGCAGATCATTCGTTTATAGATCATCTTCACAGTTAGGAAGAAAGTCATTGGCTTTAGACAGACCATTTTCTCATTTACGAAGTACTTCAACTGACACCCCTGTCATCTTAGTAGAAAGACCCTCGTCTCAATTGGAAGATATTTCATCAGATGAAGATGTTGTTGAAATTACAAGGTTGCCCATTTCAGATAAAACAGTTACTCGGTTAGAAAGAACTTTAT
Organism: Trichonephila clavipes; assembly: GCA_019973935.1. NCBI lineage: Eukaryota > Metazoa > Arthropoda > Arachnida > Araneae > Nephilidae > Trichonephila > Trichonephila clavipes. The sequence goes on from BMAU01011705.1 coordinate 19,588, forward strand.
CCTCTTCTCAGTTAGAAAAAGCTTTGCATACTCAGTTAGAGAAAGATTCATCACTTTCAGAGACAACCCTGTCAGTAAAACCTTCATTCCCCTCAGATAAACCATCATTTCAGTTAAAGAATGCTTCACTGCCTTCAGAGACATCTTCTCAGCTGGAAAAAACTTCAGCTTCTTTAGATAAACCTTCTTCTGATCTTTTATCTTCAAAGTTGGAAACAGGCAGACCCTCTTCTGAGCTAGAAGATATTTCATCATCTTCAACAGAAGAAGGCGAGATTTCAGATTAATAAACAAAGCTTTTTTCCCCTTTAAATATGTCTATTGTTGATGAATTAATATTTCAGAATTTTTTTGCTGAACGCTGGTTTCACAAAGCATTCAGCTCCTCTCTCCCGTATTAATTCACTTGTTCTATATTTTGAAATCTTATACTCTAACATTCTTACTATCTGTTACTTGCCTCCTAAAGCCAAGTATTTTACTTTACATGCATTTTTCTTAATTCATTAATTTACTGTGAGATCTTAATACTGAGTTTGACTTCACTTGGTTTTAGATTATATAAAAATTCTTGTGACAGATCTTATAATTTTGAAGCTTAATTTATCTCAATGAATGACCATCTGCCATATTTGAGTTTTATATCGAAGGATAACCTTTATACACTTTTGAGATTCAAAATAATAATTACCATAATTTTTTAAACGTATTTTATTAAAGTTTATTTATTCACTGTTAATATTTTTAAAAAGGTATACATATAAAACTAACTCCAAATCGTCTTTCAAAAAGTCAAAGGCTTTTTTAGGTATAAAATGAAAGTTTATGTATAAATTGAGATACTTTTTTTATGTTATAAATAATGCCTTATAACTTTTTAAGTGTTTATTCAAATGCTATTAACTCAAAATGGCATTTTTAGTACAATTATTCATTAAAAATTATTTATGGCTTTTAAGTAACACTTTTTTTAAGTTTTTAGTGAGATTTCATTGTTAAATTTGCTACCTAGTAGTTAAAAATCTTCATACAGTTAACTATAAATTTACGGTAAAATTATTTATTTTTGTAAGATCTATAACTAGCTTTCTTAGAAAAATTTCTCTTTATGTTCCAGAATAATTGATTTCTAATGAGATGTATGATATGCTTAAGGCTTAACAGTTTCTTATACTACTTATATGGTTGAAATGCCAGCTTATATTGTGTTGTGACTGTGGTAGCGGAAGGATTATGCTCACATACTGTGTCTAGTTTGAATGCCATCAGATCTGTTATGGCTCGAACAATGAAACTGGTGCATATTAAATCTGCCAAGGCTCAAAATCCTCTCTGTGATATGGTGTAGAAATATGGAGAGTGGGGTACCAGTTAAGCAGTTGTCCTCATCACTTGACCATGGTTCATTATTTCGAAGTACATCATCATAAGCCCTTATACTGCTTTGAAGTGGGACATTAATTAACAATACAATAAGCTGTTTGATTATTTTTCATATGGTGTTAATAACATCTAAAATTTTACAGATCCCCCTTAGTTTTCTTCAAAGCTGATTTTTTCTGAAAAAAATTACTGGTTATCTATATTTAGGAAAATCTCATCAAATATATAAGAGAATGATTTCAGGCTTGTTTCCTTAAAATTTTTCTGTATGTCATAAGGATTCATTACCTTTTAAAAATATGTTTAATAAAATTTCTCAGAGCAACATGTACATTTTTGTAATTACTTAAATTAAGCATACAAGAATTTTAATTAAATTGAGCTACAGTTTAATGTGAAACTTTTTTATGACAAATATGAATTTAATTTTTTTCCTGGTATTTTATATAAAAACGTTAAAAATTTTAAAAAAGATTTTAATATCACAGAATTCTCTATTTTACATTTGACCACATTTACACTTCTGAAAATTAAACATTAAAACTTGTTCATCAAAACTAAATTGTGTACACAAAACAGTTGAAGCAAAACTTGCAAATTCTAAATGCAATATGTTTCCAGTGAATCGATTTATATGTATCATTGTTGCTAAATTTTGCTTTTTGTAGAAATTTAGTAAAATAAGTTTTCATTCATCAACAATAATGTTCATAGGTAAACAAAATTCACTTGATTTAAAAATACTTATTGATGCTGTGATGTCACTACCTTAAATAAACTACCACTCTTTAATAACAAAACTTATTTTTAAAACTACTAAAGCTAAACTATTTCCCGCCTCTACCTCATACAGTCCTCTCTTTTTCTCCTCTCATTCAAATAACTCCCCTGCAATATTGGACATAATTATACACAACACTGCTATCAAGGCAGTGCCATCTATTTTCTATACACTTATACTATTTATAAACTTTTTCTAGCTTTGGAAAAACTTTTTGAAGAATCTTAATACCTGACCATCTTAATCCATTAATCAAATTTGAAATTATAAAGTGAGTGAGTCTGTGAGTGTCAGGAATTCATTATTGGGGTAGTTAGAAGTAACACTTTTGCTTCCTGAATACAAAGAAGGGAGTAATTTGGATAAGTAATATCTATTCTTGTTTACTATTGATGCATGTAAGTAAAATAATCAAACAGTATATTTAAAATCTTTTTATTAAAAAATAAGACATTCACAAGACAGGAAACAATCTTTGTTTCCCTAGACGATACTTGAAACCATATATTTATTCTAAGATATTAATCTAAGTATATTTTCCCATTTCATGAGGGAAAAACTTAATACCTTTTTAAAAAATATTATGAAATAAATATATCTAAAAAAATTTAATGTCTAAAACACAGTTTAATACTAAAAATTTCATTCACATTACATGAAGCAAACATAACTCTAATATTTAATTTTACAGAGACATGAATATAGAAAATTCATTTAAATATATATAATCTTTAAATGTTTTTTAATAAACCTTAATTTTAAAAACGTTCACAGGAAGAACGTTCCAGAAATTTCGAGTTTTCTGGATTCCCGCGTGGAAATGAATCAGGTAAGAGTTTTTGCTTGCAACTCCCTGTAATGTAAGACGAGAGAAATTTATAAAATTATACTGTTTAATATCCATTTATTAAGAGAGAATTTTGATTTTATTTTTTGTATACGTCAGTGTACGTTTTTTTTGCTCTGCATATCCATGCAATTGTAACTTGTTGAACGCCAGTTCAATTTTGAATTAATTATATACATCAGTATATATATTTTATTATTCTTGTTCCATATCAATGGAAAGTAAGTTTTAGAACATCCGTTCTAAAAATTAAGAAGCTTCAAAATCATTAATTCTCTCAGTATATTATTTTATTGCATATCCATGCAGTTATTTATAAAATTTTGAACGCCAGTTCAAATTTCAGTTATTATATATCAGTATATTTTTTTATTATTTCTTGTTCCATATCAATGGAAAGTAAGTTTTAGAACATCAGTTCTATGAATTAAGGAAAACTTCAAAATCATTAATTCTCATTATATTATTTTATTGCATATCCATGCAGTTATTTATAAAATTTTGAACGCCAGTTCAAATTTCAGTTATTATATATCAGTATATTTTTTATTATTTCTTGTTCCATATCAATGGAAAGTAAGTTTTAGAACATCAGTTCTATGAATTAAGGAAAACTTCAAAATCATTAATTCTCTCAGTATATTATTTTATTGCATATCCACATGCAGTTATAAAATTTTTGAACGCCAGTTCAATTGGGAATTATTATATACATCAGTATATATATTTTTTTTTTATTATTGTTCCATATAAATGGAAAGTGTTTTAGAACATCAGTTCTATAAATTAAGGAAAGATTGTATGTTTTTTTTTTTTTTTCTTTACTGTATTTATTTATTTTTGTAATGCACAATAATAAGTTCACGTCAGTGAATAGCAATTGAGTTTATTGAAAAATTAATGCTAAAGAATAATACTTATCTCATGTCAATGAAATTATTTTGTGCTTATGTACGCATAGTATTTTTCGATTAATGTGAAAAAAATATATTATCAGTTTAAATTGGAGAAAAACTACCGAATATATATTTTGTAGTGTTCTATTATTCCAGCCAGGAATAGATTAAGTGGTGCATGTCGGTTATATTTTAAGTGATTATATTGTGTATATCAGAAATAGGTTAGGAGATTATTGTGTGTCAATAATATTTTAAGTGATTATTGTGTGTCAGTAATATTTTAGGTGATTATTGTATATCGGTAATATTTTAAGTGATTCTTGTGTATCAGTAATATTTCAAGTGATTCTTGTGTATCAGTAATATTTTAAGTGATTATTGTGTATCAGTAATATATTAAGTTTTATTTATTAGTTATTTAAGTACACTTGGTATATTGCGAAATATATAATACATTATTCTGGAATTCCTCCTAATTCATTGAGTGTTGTGTTAGTGTAGCGGATGCTTATTGTTGTGTGTTTTAAACAAAGATATATTTGTGGTGTTTAATTTTTGGCAATCCCTTCTGGGTGTTATTTCGTTTGATTATTTGTTTAGTTGCGGTATATTGGAAAAAGAAAATTTTCAAATGGCATTTTTGGAGAAGGCTAAAAAGCAAGATTTAGTTTTGTTGGCTGAGGAGTTAGGTCAAAAGGTATCAGATAAAATGACGAATATAGAGCTAAGGAATATCATAATCGGTAGCAAGGATTACGAAGAAGAGTTCGTTAGAGATCAGTTATCTGTTATTTTAGAGGAACGCTTTGAAAGGGAAAGTGAGGAAAAAATCGCCAGGCAGCTCGCAATCGAGGAGGAAAAAATCGCCAGGCAGCACGCAATCCAGCAGCTGCGCTGGGAATCAGAATTGAATGAACTGCGGTTAGAGATCGAAAGTATTCGGTCGAATGTCAAGCGGACGAGTTGTGCAGAAGATCGTAAGAAGACATCTTCAAATTACCGAATTAGTATCGGGAGGGCCGAGGAACATGTGAGGGAAACGTCTCCTGCTGTGTTGATGGCTGAAGCTACGATACCAGTAACTACTCCTATCAAGGAAGAAAAGGGAATGGACGATTTAAGGGTTGTTTACGTCAAGGTCAAGGGTGAGCAAGAAATGGTGAATGCTGTCATAGACACAGGTGCCCAGATGCCCGTGGTAAGACCAGATGTTGTCGAAGGACAAAGCATTAATAATAGAGGGTCAATTCAAATAACGTCTGCATTTGGGGAGCATGAAATGGGTGAAGTAAAAGATTCCAACATGGAATTGAATGACTTTAGGCACGGTGTTGTGCCTGTCTCTAAAAATTTGGTTAACGACATGTTAATCTGTTCCTCTGATTATGAAGTATTAATAGAAAACTCGCAAATGATTCGCAATCCTGCGAAACTTCGAGAACCTTCAAAGGAAGAAGGAATTATTAGTTCAACAGATTTAAAATCAGTTTGCAGCCAAGAAGTGATCACCAATCTACGTCCTGAGACTTACACACAGTCTTTATTGAATGTTCCAAACGGAGATTTGGTTGCAGTAAAAATTAATGCATCGAATGTCCAAACAAATGGACAAGGTATAAAAGAAAGCAAGAGAGAGGTTGCCTTTACTTGTGTATTTAAAAATAGAATCTTGTATAGTAATAGGCGGGGTCAGCCCCGTAAGGAATGTATTTCGAATTTATTGACTCAATCCTGGTGCAATGTTGTTGTGATCTCATAACAGGTATTGTTAAATTGGAGTTGAAAGCAGGATTGGAAGTATTTAAGGTTCGCGTGGATGTTTTATGGACAATAACATGCATTTGTTACTTTTTGTCGCTTTTGGGATTGAAAAGAATTTTGCTTGCTTTCATTCTACTTAGAAATTGGAAGAAAAAGAATAAGAGAATTTTTTTAAATGGTTAAACCTAGTACAATATAGAAATTAACGTTTGGCTGGAGGTTTAAGCATGTAAAAGTACTGAATTATCCAGGTTGCCTGCTCCTGTTAAATAGATAAGATTTATGCCGATGATTATATATATACTTCACGTTTTTCAGTACCATAATTTCTTAAAACTGCTAAGGATTAAAACTTTGGCTTCTAAATATGCTTTGCTAGTACATGTTGTATAATTATTTTAGATTTTGTGCTATATTTTTAGTAACTTGATTTTTATATTGTAATATTTTTGAGTATTATTTGTGGTTGTATCTTGTATGGATATTAATTTTCTAGCATATTAATGTGATTTGTAAATCTATTTTTTGGGAGTTGTGTTAGCAAAAGCTCTTTTACATGATACCTGAAAAAAAAAATTTCTCTCGTTATCTTGTTTCTTGCCATGTATGTGTGCATGTGTTTTTTTATAGTTTCTTTTCAGCTTCATCGTCCTGGAATGACGGATGAGCTTTTAAGGGGAGGTGTAGGAGTGGGAAGGCCCATTGACACCAGCTAAGGGGAATGGGTAGTTTCCCCTCCCCCTTGGAATGTGGAATGGCAAGTGGCAGGGATTCGGTCTTTGGGTACGACGGAGTGAAGTCATGTCCGAGTGTTGCTAACTGTATAATAACTGTTTTCTTTAAATGTTTTTTTAATAAACCTTAATTTTTAAAATTTAAATGCCAGGTTTTTTTTTAATTTGTTTCCGTGCCCATTGATTAGAATCAAACTTTACTATTACATAAAATGTTTGTGAAATTCTAAAAAAATATATAATAAATGCATTAAAAATTCTAAATTGGCAAAAAGGCGCTCCATACATTTACAAGATAATTTATGTACATGTGTTTCAGTTGCAAATTTTGTGTGAATTCACATGCATAGTAAAAATTTCCATTTACAAAAATTGATCTACTAAATGTGAAATCACACAAAAAATGAGACAAGCTCATGCATATGTACAACTATGATTATCTTCTAAAATTTCTGAAAATATGTTGTTCTTATTTTTAGTAATGTGATAAAATAACATTTGGTCCCATACAATACTCGTGCATACCTGATTTGACAAAAATACCCTACCAATATTAAATACATTCTTTATATAAAAATTGTAATGATATTTGTTCCATATCTTTGAATCCAGAATTAAATCTCCATTCAGTTCTGCTTCAAAAATTCATTGCTGTGAAAACAATAAAGAATTGCTTTAATACACAGCAAAATGTGTTTTATAAATATAATTTCTGTTTAGTTCCTCTATTTTTGGATACAATAGCTAATGATAAAAAAAGGAGGGAAACAACAAACTAGATTGGCATACTGTGAAACATTTGTTTCTTTATTTCTCTCGTGTGTCA
>BMAU01011707.1:0-10711 GCA_019973935.1 Trichonephila clavipes
TTAGACTGTATATATATTTATATATATATAATCTGTGGTATTCCTGTATATATATATATATGTATATATATGCATATATATGTATATATATATAGTTATATGTATATATATGCATATATATGTATATATATATTATATGTATATATATATTATATGTATATATATTATATGTATATATATATTATATGTATATATATATTATATATTATATGTATATATATATTATATGTATATATATATATTATATATATATATATATATATATATATATATATATATATATATATATGTGTGGCATGCAAAAGCAAAACAGATCTTCGCGCAGGCGCATCAAAGTAAAGCAGAACTGAAACTGTAAAAACAGAGACTCTTGAGGAAAACCTTTAGAATTAGAGAGAGAAAAGGAGAACGCGAGAAAAGGAGCAGGCGTTACCCTTCTGAATATCATCGTCAAACTTATCTGTAAAACTTATCTACCTTTTAATTTAATTTTTGTTTAATGTTAAATAAAATGACAAGAAAGAGAAACGTATTGACCCTTTGTTGTCTCCCCACAAATTATGGGGGCTCGGCCGCGATAGATAAAATTTCGATTTTGAACAAAGTCTGGACAATGAACAACAGCGTCCGTGAAGGAGACGCTCCGCCATTTTACGAAACTTAGTTCAACCTGTGTAGAGGTTGAATTTTTCAACTTCATTCCGCCTGTGTAGAGGTCGAACAAATAACAAAATAACCTGTGTAGAGGTATATTTTTCTAACGAACTATTCATCGACAAAATTCCGCCTGTGTAGGTTGAAAACCCATCGACGAAAATTCCGCCCTGTGTAGAGGTTGGAACCACCTGCCAAACAATTCGCGAAGAGGTGACAAATCGAACAATTTCAAGAACTATTTTTCATCTAACGATATAACGCGAAGAGGTGAAATCAGTGGATTCACAACGTTTTTTCTTCATTGGATACATCGTACGTGCGAGCAACAAGGGAGCCAGAAAAAAAAGGTAGTATCTTTCTAAATTTTTATAAAATGTATAAAACGCTCTTAAAGAGGATCTCATAAGAGTTGTTGAGGAGCTAGATTTGTTCTGTCGGAAAGTACTGACAAATTATAGTTAAAATAAAGACTAAAATTGAGAACAGCAGTACATTTGAAAGTGATCCAGATTTCGTTAAAACTTTAATTCAAAACTGTATAGATGAGCAAAATCGCAAAACGAAAGAGGTAACTTCAGAACAAAAATGAGCTCGCGAAACTTCAGTTAGCAAAATTAGAAAAAGAAATCGAACTTCAATTAGCTAAAAATAAAGCATTAAGTTTAAATCCTGCAGCTAAAGTCGAAGAAAAACAGTTCGAAACTAACATAGAAAATATGATAAAAAGTATAAAACTTCTTTATTCTTCCTGTTCTACACCAGATCTGAAAATTTTAATCTGTTCTTCCAATCATTAGAACGCGCATTTTTAACCAAGAAAATAAATGACGAATATAAATCTGAAATTTTTTAATAAATCTTCTGGGCGAAAGAGCTCATAACGTCTTACTGTATATTAAAGAAGAGGAATTAAATGACTATGAAAACTAAAATCTATAGTACTCAGAGAATTCCAATTGGCCTCGCGAGTGTTTAAACTCATTTAAAAATGCTGTAAAATCATCAGGCGAGACATACATCCAATTTGCTGCAAGATTGACGGCAAACTTCCAATATTATTGTTCGTTAAGAAAAGCAGTTCACTTGAATTTATGCGATCTTATATTTCTGATAAATTATATGAAACTTTAATAAGGAAACTGCAACTCATATTGGCATTCGAGAAGCAGAAGATTGGTTTTAGGCCTATTGATTTAGCTAAAGAGTGTGATATTTATATTTCATCTAGAAGCGGATCACATAAAGAAATTCCTATTACTTATGGATATACACCTAAGACCCCTTTAAAAAATAAATCACAAAACTTTAAAACAAAGATTAAAGAGAACTATCCCCAATATCTTGAAAAAGAGAAAATAAAAATTGCTATATATGCGGTGATTCATCTCATTACGCAAGAGACTGTAAGAAGCGTTTTAAATCTAAAGAGTCTAATGATCACATCCGTAATAAAAATAAACGTGAATACTTTGAAAATCGAGAGCGAAAAACAAAATAGCGATGAATGCGCAAATCTTCAATACGTAAACATTTTTGTGGAAAATCAGCCCGTAACAGCATTGATATATTCAGGGTTGCCAGGATCCCAGTTTTAAATTCTCACTAATTAGATACAAACACCTTCCGAAGAGATCATAACATTAAGTTCATGTTTTGGCGAACAGCGTATGGTAGAAGTTAAACCCATAAAATATTTCTCTTAATCAACACTCTCTAGCTTAGTGTTGGAACGGCAATATCACCGACCTTGACCGAAGAATTTATTATAAATCCCAGTGTATATTCTGAAATAGAGAAACTTGGCCACGCAAAGAGCGATGTTTGCTTTATTGAATGAAAGTGAATCCTCTTTGGGTGCTCATGCTTATGCTTATTCTAGTGCTATTTCTTTTCCAAATGTTTCTGTTTCAAATGTGATAGAAAACTCTAGTTATGATTTGCCATATGTTAAGAACTTTAATACTAGAAATGATTCGAGTTCTCTAATTAAGGATTATAAATGTAATAAAAATTAAGATTACTAAGTTAAAATTAAGTATTGTAAGAGAAAAAATGTTCAGATATAGTATTGTGTAAGAAAGCCAATGGTGCCATGAAAACGAGTTCCGTGGAATTTATCTCCCAATCTCCTACCCCCTTCACCTATGAATAGTAATTATCGACGGTTTGTGTTGCTCGAAAATTTTTGAGCCTTGGCAGTGGAAACGAAGGAAAAAAGAGAAATCGTTTCGAACAGACGTCCAGAACTCTACAGAGGAAAATATCGATGCGTTCAACCAAAGATCAACTTGTTGAAAAAGATGTTCTTATGCCGGTGAAACACAATGTTTTCCTGTGGAACCTTCCGGATGTCGAAGAGGTGCCTTCACATGATGGAGAAACTGTCTAGTTCAGAAAATTTTGATATGTTTAATCTCTATATATTTGTCGTATAGTCCTTGTCTGTTCCGTTTTTTTGTATGTTTCAGATTCTCCTCTGGTCTCCATGGAAATACCGCTGCGGACAGCGTACAGTCAGGCTGGCCGTTGTGGGCATGCAGCCAAAAGCAAAACACAGTCTTCCCGCGCGCAGGCGCATCAAAGTAAAAGCAGAACTGAAACTGTAAAAACAGAGACTCTTTGAGAAAAACTTAGAATTAGAGAGAGAAAAGGAGAACGCGAGAGGTGCGCGAGCAGGCGTTACCTTCTGAATATCATCGTCAAACTTATCTGTAAAAACTTATCTACCTTTTAATTAATTTTTGTTTAATGTTAAAATAAAATAGAAGATAGACCAACGTCTTGGACCCCTTTGTTGTCTCCCACATATATATTCCTATATATACATCTAAGACTTCTATATCGCGGTTGAACTAAGATTTTTGAAGAACTCGCGTTATTTTCAGAGTTACGATCAACTGAAATCATAATGGTGTTTTTTATTAAAATTTCTCTACTCTGAGATTTATATTACAAAAAATGAATAAACCTACTTTTAATTACATTTTTCAAAGATTTTAGTTCTACAGTGCTGGCAAAAAGTCCTGAACACACTCATTTTTAGCATAATTTTGACTTCATTTTTCGTTGTGAAATTATCGCACTATCTTAAATATTGTTATTGATTTTAATGTATTTTATGCTGATTTCAAATCTACTACTAGTTTCCTAATGACTAAAATATTTTTTATAGTAAAGCTGCCTGAACACAATAATGTGAAATGTGTGCAGAATAAAACAATATAGAATAGCATAATATGTGAAAGAAAAAATAACACGAAAATTGACAAATACGGTATATTGAACACACACACAAGCATTTGAAAATTACATTGTTGTCACAGGTTAGGAAAATCAATATTTTATGGGCCAGCCGTTTGCTTTAATTACGGCTCTACATCTTTTGGCATGGAATGCACCAATTTCAAAAGAATATCTTTCGTGACAAGATGGTTGAAGGAAAATATTAAAGCTTCAATTAATTCACGTTTGTTTGAAGGTTTTTTTCTTTGAAATTTCATAACCAATTTTAAACCATAAGTTCTCTATCGGATTAAGGTCGGGAGACTGTTCTGGCCAGTTCATTCTATTCACAGTATGGTCCTTCAACCATTTCTGACTACCTTTGCACGATGACAAGGGGCGTTATCTTCCTGAAAATCCATGACTGATTCCCAAAAGATTTCTCGCAGTTAGTAGCAATTCATTTTGTAGTATTTCAATGTAATCCGTGACTTTCACTGTTCCGCTAACGATGTGAAGTCTTCCAACACCATGAGAAGACATGCAACCCCATACCATCACTTTGTCGGGTACTTTACTGTGGGCTTCAGACACTGAGGGCTGAATTCTTCATGAGTGTCGTCTTACATAGGCACTACTTTGGTTGCCAGAAATACAAAACTGATTCTCATCACTAAATATTACCTTTTCCCAGTCTTTAATAATCCATAATTAATTTTCCCTTCCCACGTCAATCGCTCTTTGCGTTAAAATTCAGCCAGTAATGGTTTTGGGCGCGCTTTACAGCCTCGTAACCCAATTTCCAGCAGTCTTCCTCTAACAGTTTTTGGACACACACTCACATTTAATGTCAAAGTCCATTGTTTCAAAATTTGCGAAGAATTGCTTTCTGTTTGAAAGTGAAATTCTGTGCAACAACCCGTCTTCACGTAAAGATTTTTTCTTGGTCGTCCTGATCGCCCCTTGTCTGCAATAAAATTTGTTTCAGAAAATCTTTTCAAAGTTCTCACAACAGTAGAAAAGCCGCATGGTACTTGAGCAGCAATTTGGCGCGTAGAATAAACTTCTTCCTTCAAATGTATTATTTTGTACCTTTATTCTCAGGCAGATATGAAACTTTTAGCCATAATTCCAATATTTTCCACAAACGCACTTCAAATTGCTTTCAATACACTATTTTCCACAAGCACACAACTGCATTCAATACAATAAACAACGTTTCACCTTTTTCTTTCAACCCTTTATTGCTACTGTTCTGTGATTGGTTGAAATAATCACAGTGGAAAACACACTCACTCATTCTTATAGTGACCTAGTGCATTCTTGTCAAGGTCTTTTCAACATATCAATGAAGTTATTTAATTTAGATAAAATCTACAAAACAGATTTGAAATCAGCTTGAAAAATACATTAAAATCAATAACAATATTTAAGACAGTGCGATAATTTCATAACGAAAAAAATGAAGTCAAATACAAAAATTACGCAAAAAATGAGTGTTCAGGACTTTTTGCCACCACTGTATATAGACAAAATATTATTGTTACAAAAGCATTCTTCACATAAAAGTAGACTGTTTTGAAAACATGTAATTTTTTCGTTATTTTTTTGCCAAAAATTACATTTAAATAATTTTTCTTGTAATAATATTTTTAAAACAATATTATTTGTATATTTTAATTCAACTAACACTAAATATCAAAAAAAAATTTAATCATTTATTCACTTTTTCAAAATCCCAGTTTCAAACGCGTAAGCTTCAATTGAACTTATTTACAAATATAAAAATGGTAGAAAGTAATAATTAGGCTTAGAGATGAACAAACCACATTTACAAAATACACGGTTCATGATCTTTTAGAAACGTTTCACCATCAAAGAGAGAAAGGGGAGGAACAGTCACCTAGAAATAATGAATCACTAGTTCTTTCATTTTTCCGAGATTCTGTGATTCAAGCATTGCTGTTTTCTTAATAAATGACTCATTTTCATTTTAAATATTTTATTGTCCTAAGGTTTCAATATTGGTTTGCAATGAACATAGATACGCCAAAGATTAGTTGTAAGTAGTGAGATGTCTAATGAAGATAAAAAATCTTTTCAGAATTCTAAGCAAAGTAAAAAGAATAGGTTGCCGGCATACAGAAAACTTAATTTTTTTTGGAATTTTGTGTGAAACGCTTTTTTTTTTTTTTGTCCTAAATTTTTATTTTGAATATGGAAAGGAACTCTTTTGGTTGCAAATGGACAAAAACGTTTAAGATTATGACATTAAGGTATTCGACTACATTTGGAACCATGATTTTAAAAGCGCATAAATGGATAATTTTCATGATATTTAGTGTCACTTAGATTAGAATACATGTATAAAATTGTTTTAAGGACATTTTTGACAAAAATATTTATTTAAATACAATATTTTGGCAAAAAATTAACTTAGAATAACCTTTTTTCAAAATGTTCTCCTTTTTTTTGAAAAAATGCTTCTATTATAATAATATTTTGCCTGTATATAGCTCAGACCTCTGTACAGAGGCTCAACTATGATTTTTAAAAAATTCACATTATTATCGGAGTTACAGCCCATTGAAATATTATGAGCGGTTTTTTTTTTTAATTTCTCCCCCCTGTTGTCGTAAAACATGGATAAACCCATTTCTAAGTTATTATATTTTCGAAGTGGTTCTAGTTGAGCCCTGTACAGAGGTCTGAGCTATTTACAGGCAAAATGTTATTATAATAAAAGTTATTTTTCACAAAAAGAATATTTTGAAAATGGGTCATTTCTCTCTTCTCTATGTTCATTTTTGTCAAAATATTGTACTTAAATAATTTTACTGTAATAATATTCTTAAACTAATTTTATCTACATTTTTAATCTAGTGACACTTAATATCATAAATATTATCCATTTATACGCTTTTGCAAATCACGGTTCCGAACGTAGTCGGATATCTTAAGATAGCGGGCACCTTTTAGAACTTTTGGAATATTAAATGCATGGACAAAATTTCCATTAAGGTGTTTGGAACCGTGATTTTGAAATGGGTAATCGTTTCGATATTTAGAGTCACCCTGAATTAGAATTAACACCTGAATATTGTTTTAAGAATGTTATTACAAAATAATTATTTAAATCTAATTTTGGACAAGAAATTTAGAAAGAATGACATATTTTCAAAACATTCTTTCATAAAAATGCTTCTATAATAGTGATATGATACCTCAGGCTGCTATGCGGGAGTAAACTAACAATTTTGAAATCTTCACATTTATTTTCATATTTACGATCAATTGAAGTATTACAGGGTGTTTTTTTTATTAAAATGCCTCTACTCTGATGTGATAGAATATGAATAAAAGTATAGTTATTGTTATACATTTCAAAGATTTTAGCTCAAATCCAATAGAGAAGTCCTAGCTATATATACGACTGATGGGGCATAAGTCATGGCAACTATTTTTATTCTTATACATGTGGGAGACAACAAGGGGTCCAATACGTTGGTCTATCTTCTATTTTATTTTAACATTAAACAAAAATTAATTAAAAAGGTAGATAAGTTTTTACAGATAAGTTTGACGATGATATTCAGAAGGTAACGCCTGCTCGCGCACCTCGCGTTCTCCCTTCTCTCTAATGTCCAAGAGTTTTTCTCAAGAGTCTCTGTTTTTACAGTTTCAGTTCTGCTTTTACTTTGATGCGCCTGCGCGCGAAGACTGTGTTTTTGCTTTTGGCTGCATGCCACAACGGCCAACCCTGACTGTACGCTGTCCGCAGCGGTATTTCCATGGAGACCAGAGGAGAATCTGAAACATACAAAAAAACGGAACAGACAAGGACTATACGACAAATATATAGAGATTAAACATATCATAATTTTCTGAACTAGACAGTTTCTCCATCATGTGAAGGCACCTCTTCGACATCCGGAAGGTTCCATAGGAAACACATTGTTTCACAGGCATAAGAACGTCTTTTTAACAAGTTGATCTTTGGTTGAACGCATCGATATTTTCCTCTGTAGAGTTCTGGACGTCTGTTTCAAAACGATTTCTCTTTTTCCTTCGCTTCCACTGCCAAGGCTCAAAAATTTTCGGAGCAACACAAACCGTCGATGTTCACTCTTCATAGGTAAAGGGTTAGGTGAGCGGGAGATAAATTCCACGGAACTCGTTTTCATGGCACCATTGGCTTTTCTTTACACAATACTATATCAGAACATTTTTCTCTTACAATACTCAATTTTTAACTTAGTAATCTTAATTTTATTACATTTTATAATCCTTAATTAGAGAACTCAAATCATTTCTAGTATTAAAAAGTTTTTAACATATATAAATCATAACCAGAGTTTAATATCACATTTTGAAACAGAAACATTTGGAAAAGAAACAGCATCTAGAATACAATCTGAGCACCTAAAGAGGATTCACTTTCATTCAATAAACATCGCTCTTTGCGTGGCCTAGTTTCTTTATTTCAGAATATACACTGGGATGTATAATAAATTCTTCGGTCAGGGTCGGTGATATGCCGTTCGCACACTTAGGCTAGGAGAGTGTTGATTAAGAGAAATATTTATGGGTTTAACTTCTACCATACGCTGTTCTAAAACATGAACTTAATGTTATGATCTCTTCGGAAGGTGTTTGCACTCTAATTAGTGAGGAATTTAAACTGGGATCTGGCAACCTGAATCAATCAATGCTGTTACGGGCTGATTTTCCACAAAAATGTTTACGTATTGAAGATTTTGCGATCTCACCGCTATTTTGTTTTCGCTCGACTTTCAAAGTATTCACGTTTATTTTATTGGATGTGGCTGTTATTCTTTAGATTTAAAACGCTTCTTACAGTCTCTTGCGTAATGAGATGAATCACCGCATATATAGCAATTTTTATTTTTCTTTCAAGATATTGGGGGGATAGTTCTCTTTTAATCTTTGGTTTAAAAAGTTTTGTGATCTATTTTTAAAGGGGTCTTGGTATATCCATAAGTAATAGAATTTCTTTACGTGATCGCTTCTAGATGAAATATAAATATCACACTCTTTAGCTAAATCAATAGGCCTAAACCAATCTTCTGCTTCTCGAATACCAATATGAGTTGCAGTTTCCTTATTTAAAGTTTCCTTTATAATTTATCAGAAATTATAAGATCACATAGAGATTCAAAGGAATTAACTTTTCTTAACGAACAATAATATTGGAAGTTTGTCGTCAATCTTGCAGCAAATTGGATGTATGTCTCGCCTGATGATTTTACAGCATTTTTTAAATGAGTTTAAACACTCGCGAGGGGTTAAGTGGAATTCTCTGAGTACTATAGATTTTAGTTTTTCATAGTCATTTAATTCCTCTTCTTTAATATATAGTAAGACGTTATGAGCTCTTTCGCCCAGAAGATTTATTAAAATTTCAGATTTATATTCGTCATTTATTTTCTTGGTTAAAAATGCGCGTTCTAATGATTGGAAGAACAGATTAAAATTTTCAGATCTGGTGGGGAACAGGAAGAGATAAAGTTTTTATACTTTTATCATATTTTCTATGTTAGTTTCGAACTGTTTATCTTCGACTTTAGCTGCAGGATTTAAACTTAATGCTTTATTTTTAGCCGTTTGAAGTTCGATTTCTTTTTTTCTAATTTTGCTAACTGAAGTTTCGCGAGCTCAATTTTCTGTTTTTCTAAAGTTACCTCTCTTTCGTTTCGCGATACTCTCTCATCTATACGGTTTTGAATTAAAGTTTTAACGAAATCTGGATCACTTTCAAATGTACTACTGTTCTCAATTTTAGTCTTTTTAGTTTAACTATGGGGTGTCAGTACTCTCCGCAGTACCGTCTAGATTCTCAACAACTCTTTGAGATCCTCTTTAAGAGCGTTTTTATACATTTTAGAAATGAAAGATCTACCTTTTTTTGGCTCCTTGTTGCTCGCACGTACGATGTATCCAATAAAAACGTTGATTCCACTGATGTCACCTCTTCGCAGGTAATATAGTTGAAATTGTAGTTCCGGCCTCTACACAGGCGGATTATTCAATTGAGTTAGTTCCAACCTTTACACAGGCGGGATTTTTGAGGTTCGATGAAAAAATACACCTCTACACAGGTTATTTTGTTATTTGTTCCGGACCACTACACAGGCGGAATATTTGTCGAAGTTGAAAAATACACCTCTACACAGGTTATTTTGTTATTTGTTCCGGGACTCTACACAGGCGGAATATTTGTCGATGGTTCGTTGAAAATACACCTCTACACAGGTTATTTTGTTATTTGTTCCGATCCCCTCTACACAGGCGGAATGAAGTTGAAAAATTCAACCTCTACACAGGTTGAACGGGGTTTCCGTAAATGGCGGAGCGCGCCCCCTTCACGGACGCTGTTGTTCATTGTCCAGACTTGGTTCAAAATCGAAATTTTATCTATCCCGGCCGATCTCCCCATAATTTTGTGGGAGACAACAAGGGGTCCAAGACGTTGGTCTATCTTCTATTTTATTTTTAACATTAAACAAAAATTAATTAAAAAGGTAGATAAGTTTTTACAGATAAGTTTGACGATGATATTCAGAAGGTAACGCCTGCTCGCGCACTTCCGCGTTCTCCTTTCTTCTCTCTAATGTCAAAGAGTTTTTTCTCAAGAGTCTCTGTTTTTACAGTTTCAGTTCTGCCTTATTTGATGCGCCTGCGCGCGAAGACTGTGTTTTGTTTTTGGCTGCATGCCACATATATATGAACGGACATGTGTCGTGAGGAAGTTCTGCAGGTAAAGTGTGTATGCAGAAACAACAGATGGCTCTGTGACTGCTGGTAGCAGCGC
>BMAU01011711.1:0-11737 GCA_019973935.1 Trichonephila clavipes
AGTTACGCATTGCTTAGTGACCAGGAAGATGCTTGTGCTGTGATACTACACTCTTAATTGCAGTAGTTTATAATATGAGGGATTTTAAACCAATTCAAATAGAACTTGAAGTAATCTCTTACGTTCTCACACTATGGTAATTTAGTGGTTTCAGGGAAATAATTAAAAATTCTATTTAGAGTTGCTGTAGTCTGATTGGTAGACAATTCAACTCGTAATCGAAGTGTAGAAAGAGTAGGGTATCATGCCTTCCAAAACAGTTTATAAGTAGTTTAGGGTTAATGCACATTAAATCTCTAATGATCCTTCAAAGTCAAGAGGCAAAGTTGTTGAATCAAGTTTCCACTTAATCACCAGACTTAGAGTTCATAATTGCGTAGATCAGCGCTTCTCAAACTGTGGGGTATGCCTCCTGGGGGGAGGGGTAACTCCACGAAAAGGGCACGAACATATTGAAAAGTCAAAAGACAAAAAGTTTATTTAAAAAAATTATTAATTTACGAAAAAATACATCCTGACAGAATAAAAAATACGCATTTACACTTAAAAAATGTATCCGTACTGCACAATGTATTTTGAAATTAATTTAACAATACTAAGTTAAGGACTAGTTTAATAATTGCGAGTGACCCCATGGGCTTGTCATATATAAAGTTATATACAAAAAATTAACACTTATCTCTATAGTTTATAAACAATAATCCTTTAACTACCGATGAGAAGTTACGCGATTCAGCTCTCTAATGTCATCGCTTTGTATGTGATGTGCGTATGTTATGTATTGGGGGATAATCAATAAATAAGCAAATACTCTGAAATAAGTAAATCCTTCTCAAACACTGCTGTCAAGATCCTTTGTAGCATTCAAAAAGCCTTCGGAATAATTGTATGGGTAGCAGTGCACAGAAAAGATCGTACTTCGGAAAGACGTATATATACGTCCGGGGGCAGTTAATGCTTTTGGCTGAGCGCGATGTTTATATATGCCGGTGGCACTCTAAGAGGTAAATGCCGTATTGTAGCTTTAGTGTCAAAGTATAGTATTATTGAATTCAAAACATTGTTATTGCATGGAGGGATTGTTATCAGCATTGTTATTGCTCGATGAAAATTATGATTGGTTATTCGGTTGTAAATACTGAAACTTTGAGAAGCACTGACGTAGATTATTCGTGGAGCTTAGTTGACCTTTTGAGACAAGCAGGAATAGGCAAATAAAAAAGTTCAAAATCAGCAATAAATTTGATTCAAATGCCCTAGGTCAGATATATCCGAGATTGTTTTTTATCACTAATCGGAAAAATTTTGTGTAGGGTGCAGATATTCACCACCTTGAAATGCATTCAAGGAATTTTAAAAATAAATTAGTTCACAAGTGACACTAATTACGAAAAAACGATAAATTTAATATTAGGAAACCAACCTCCTTTTTGGAATCCATAAATTATTTGAATTTATTAGAAAATTAGTTTTAAGCAAATAAACTATAAAACCGAGAAAAGTAAAAGTATGTTCAGGGAAAAAGTCCTTTGATTTGACTCGGGAAATTTCTGGTTAGGAGTCCCTTATACAATCTAATTTAACAGTTTAATCTAACAGCCTATGTTTAACAGTCCTAATATAATTTATCGTGGAGGTGCTGTGACGTTAACAGACTTGAAAAACTTTAATTATTTCAGCTCGGTGTGCGAAACATCCCACTCAGAGAAGATGCAATTTACCTACCACTGAGCTTATTGGAAAGTGCCACCTTGCGGATATTTTTGGGACTAAATATTTGGGGAGAGATTCCTCGAGCACATCTTTAACCAAATTTCAGAATTACGAGTTCTGTCGTGAATAGTCCTCGTGTTGCTTTATAGTTCGATATTAATGTAATTCTCATTCTCACTCACCCTCGAGCACATCACGTGTCAAGAATCCAAAATCCATAACTAAAGTTGGAGGAAATCCACTCATCCATCTTTGCTGCAAAATTATGTTTATAAAAGAAAATTTAACGATAACCACCCTATAGAAACTTTTATACAAGAGTGTATCTTTTATTTGCCTGGTGATTTTTTTTTAACCCAGAAACAGTTTATCAAAGCACATTCATATTAGTGGGATTCAAAAGTTTCCGGACTGAGCCTGTAACGAGAAAAAATTTGCAGCACAGCGACTATGATAACATTTCTGTGTTGTTGCATTCTTCCACTTTTCTAAAAAGTTTGTTCCAAATCACGTCATCGGGGGCACGTCGTCGTATTTTGTAGACGGATGTATTAGGTCATCTGGCGATTGAAAGAAATTGCGTTTTGTGTGTGTAGAGCGGATAATGGATATTATTTTTGTGTTCGTTTGGGAAAAAGTGCTACGGAGACTCACGAAATTTTGAAATAGGTGTAAGGTTGCAATACATTATCGCGAGCTCAGGATTTTAAGCGGAATCTACTGGCATCTACGTTTTATAGAAGTCAGGGAAAGTGTCCGAAGACGACAAACACTCCTGGACTCACAAGAATTTCCCACACCACTGGAAAACATACTCCGTTGGCTTCCAAAGCACGGTACGCAATACTTCAAACAACATGTGGAACCAGCTAGACATCCTCGGCAACATGTCAATGGATACTGACTAAGAATCTTAATATGCATAATTATAATTATAGGGTGTGTCAACATATTGCTCCCCGTGTGTTTAACAAAAGACCAATCTGCAGCATTTAAATTAAAAGTGCATCGCAAGCTGAATTAAAGAACATGGCTAAAAATAGATTCCAGAATGTTTCATGGCATTTACAAAGCTACATCATCAAAAGTGCGTGTAGATACTCAAAGGTATTATTTT
This sequence comes from Trichonephila clavipes, assembly GCA_019973935.1. Lineage (NCBI taxonomy): Eukaryota > Metazoa > Arthropoda > Arachnida > Araneae > Nephilidae > Trichonephila > Trichonephila clavipes. The sequence goes on from BMAU01011711.1 coordinate 2,831, forward strand.
GAAGGAGGATATGTTTCAACAGTTTAATTTTGTATCTATTTGTTAAGTTATACACTCAATATATGGAAATTTTTAATCTACTACACATCTTAGTAACCACGGTCATGTAAAAAACAAGTAACATCTGAAAGGTAAAATGAGATACTTAATATTTTTATTATTTTGACTATATGTGGATAACTTGTTACGAAATTGAATTTTTTTTTTATTTTTGCCACAAACACATTTTCAAAACAAATTCTCTCACTACATTTAATCATGAATTCCTACTCAAAGTAATGTATTTCGATGAATCTCTCTCAAATGAGGCCAACATCATCCTCAGTTTGAGTTCCTCCAAAATTATTACAAACAAAGCACTCAGTCACGAGAAATGGAGGGGATTTTCATTTAAAAAAATCATTTAACGCATCATTTCTTTAAAGATGCCGTGACATGTCATTACGGTGGCATTATTTCAGAAAGATCAATAGGGTATGACGTTGCGATCGTTTGTAAAGCTGTATGTATATATGTGACATACCCATAACTCTGAACAACAACAATATTTTTACAATTCACTATGTGTTCTTTCTTGAATATAATAATACCGGAAAGGATTTCGTTTTTAAATTGATGGGGACAGGTGAAATTTAATATTGGTTCAGTTTTGACTTTTTTCCATATCTGTTGTAAAAAACTAAATATTACTTTATATAATTTAGTAACTGTAATGGCTCGGATATATAACGTGGTGGTAATTTCCGAAAGCTTCGTGATAGCCTAATCGTGAGTTCAAGTCCCAATTTTATAAAATGAAACTGTCATTTGGAATAAAATGGTAAATGCTACAAATTACACTCAATGGTGGTCCAAAAATAAAGTGTAAATTCGAAAATGTATTCGGACGAGGTACTGTTATCATCCCTTGAAATAGCAGTAAATTAGAAAGGCTTTTATATTTACTAAAAAACCCAATTCTTGTCTATAATTGAAACAAACAAATATATCAATTACAGAAATTTATTTTTGAAAATTTTTTGTCGAATCAATATACTTATTAAACATTTTATGTATAAGTTCATGGACCTTAGATTAGAAAAACATTCGCGTAAGACATATATCGCTATTTTGGATATTTAATTTAATTTTTGGTTCTTAATTCGATCTTTCTCAATTCCTCGCACGGAAGCAGTAGCCTTACGGTTTTAATATCGATCTTGTAGCCGGCTTATAAGAGTTTAGACTCTAGTGCTGATGAATCTCTATCGTATATTATATATTAAATCGATCAAGGATCGAAGCTCTAACGTTGATGTGCTAACTCGGGTGTCATACTCATCACTTGACATAGGTTCGCGGCAGTAGCTCTCTTGTTGGCTTATACTATGACGTTAAGGCTGTTTTTGGTCAATGTTAAAGAATACCACCCGAATTTGGAACATTTTTTCAGATATAAAAGAAATGAAAAATTAATATGATATTCTGACTTCATTACCTTTTATAGAGCAGCATGTTGTATCATACTTCCCATTTTTAGCCGAGTTGATTCATTTTTTCTGGTATAAAATGTGTTTCGCATTTTTATCCTATACTGTAATGTTAAATAGACTTTGCCTTCACGTATTAGAATAAAAAGAAAGTGTTCAAGGAATATTTTGAAATTTTTAAAAACACTATATAGTAGTTAACAGAGGTACGAGTTATAATATTGCAAATTTCGATGGAAATTGGGTCATTTTTCTGTCTGAAAATGTGCTTCGCGTTTAATTAGAGCTCTCGTACTGTTACCGAAGACAGCCTTAACAAACACTCATTCAATCTCTATTCCACGCAATTAACAATGAAACAAAAAAAATTTTGAAATGGGATTCAAAACTGCATTAACTTTATCTAATATATAAATTAATTTTGCATGAATTATTTTTTGAATTCGTTAATTATTATATTAATTTGATTGCTCAAAATTTGTGACTGTATATCGGATCTTAAGACTAGACTCGCAGAATAAAATAGGACAATATGATTGAAATGGTATTATTCAAGATATGCAAGTAACTCTATTATTATTTCTAAAATTCTATAACTATTTTTATTATTTTTTAGAGACTATTATTAAACATAGAATTAATATTTATTCCAAATAGATATTGAAGAACGATTTACTTTCTCAATTATTCAAATCGAATGATTTCTGACGTTGGTGTGATGTAGCAGTTTAACCCGTTCAGGGCCATGATCCCATATGTGTGATCATGCGTTTCTCCCTCTACTGCCCACGGTATCATATATGTGATTGAGTTTTCCCTGCTCGTAGGCTCATTATCACACCGGTGTGATCAGAGTTAGGAACGTTTTTTTTTATTAATTTTTACCAGCACTAAATGAAGGTTAAAAAACCGGGTTTTTTTAATAATGGTTCATAAAACTTTGAACTTCAATATGTGCTTTCGGGTCCGTGTTTTTTATAAATTAGATCCGAGATATTTATGAATATAAACAACTGCTCAAGTTTATTTTACAAGAGAATTAGACATTTAGTTGTTCGTGTTTAGTTTAAACCTCTGTGGATTTCTGTTTATATTTTGAATGAGTTGGTTTAGTTTTCTATTAGGCTCTATACTAGTATGCAAATGTATGGGATTTTTGTCAATTTTTGTTAAAGTGTATGTAACTTTGTTTTTATTAAAATGAAAAGGTTTTCTTTAAAATTTGCAATTGATTTTTTAAATATAGCGAAAATTTTTGTACTCCGGTTCAAATATTATGAATGATTGTAAATCGTAATTTTTAGCGTATTTTTTTTTATTGAGTTTAAAACTTAATATGAATTTTTAAAGGAAATTAGGCTTAGCAGGGAAATTCGACCAGTCCCGTGCGTGCGTATCCTATCCGAACGTACGGGCATGGGGAAGTGCTTCTTTCTCTTTCCGCTGGTCCTGAAGGGGTTAAAGAATAGAATTTCTATACCTCAGGAGTAGTCCTCGTCACTAGACCGTGATTAAAAATCAGTCAAATCCATTGTCAATAGCTCTCGTGTAGTTTCAAAATTCGACGTTAATAAACAATCAATCAATCAAATTACGTTTAAAGAGTATCTCTATATCTATCTATTTATCTGAAAACTATACTTAAAATATATATAATACTTAATCGAAATTTTAAAATTTTGATATTCTGCACTCTTGAGTTTAATTCCTTGTAAAACGAATTCAAACGCTTTTGAACAAAAAGTGTAATTCTTTTCATTCATTAGTGTACTCTTTTCATAACTAGAATAATTTAGTTCGGAATAATCATGTAAAAATATCTATTATTTTCATTATTACTTCTTTTATTTCACAGAACAAAATTTCTTTATTACTGCTAAATGGCATTCATGAAATGTGTGTTAATGCAAGCATTACTACATCGGCACTCAGGAAATTCAGGGGGAATGGATATATCCTATGCACAAAAAATATCACTTAAATAATCAATAATAAAACAATTTTTATATTCATCTCTGAATAATAACTGAAAACTCTCAAATTTTTATTGAAAATTAAACAAGATAAAAAAGTAACAATCTAAAACACGAAGAAAATACGTTAAAACGCTAAACACTTTCTAAGATAATACGTTACGCTTAACCACATGAATCTTCATTGAAGGGCTATTAAAATATCTTTTACAAATTTACAAAACAAGGAACCTTAAATGTGTGTGTGTGTTCATTTTTTGTCAAAATATTGCACTTAAATAATTTTTTATTGTAATAATATTCATAAAACAATTTTATATACATTTTCTAATCTAAGTGACAAATATCGTAAATATTATCCATTTATACGCTTTTGCAAAATCATGGTTCCGAACGTAGTCGAATACCTTAATACATGTAACAAATTTAATATTTCTCTCTTCTGAAATTTATTCAAACGATGTTTTGATACACCGCATCAGACAATATCAAGTTCAACAATGCAAAAAATTATAATATAATAAGCTTTCCGATACGTGACACATGATTCTCAAGTGTTTCTTAATATATTTAAAGTGTTTTCCTTCCCTCTAGTGAAAGAGAATGGTCCAAAGTTCCTGGTACTCTGACCCGCTGAACTCAAAATTCACTCTTTAGCATTTAACCCTGAACCCATTACCTTCAAGACATCGAAGAGTTTGCCAGGAAAAAACTCACCTTCAATCTTCTCCTTGAATATTTCAAAAGATTCATCAATGAATGTTTTTTCCCTTTATCGTGATATTGCACTTTTCATTCATACATTTCATTCATAATCTACAGGATTTTAAAGCAGTAAAAAAATTCTATTCAACTTACAAAGCATTTTAATTTATATATTTTCCTATATAGCCTTGTCTTTTTTTTCAGTTATAGCCCTAACTTAAATCCGGCGAGACGACATAATGTTTAATTTGTACTCACGATTGCAAAGGAAATGACAATTGTGATGTTATTTCCATTGTTTTTATGGAAAAGGACCTAAATAGAAATACTTACTAATACTAAATATCGGCGTAAATAATAGTTGGCGTCAAAAATTGATTTTCAGCCAAACTGGCCAAACCCAGTCTTTATTGTTACGAAAATGCAGACGATTAACACTTTTCAGCGTTTTTAATTAATATCTTTTCAAATAATCTTTATATATGTAATTCTTCTGTACGTGTGTATGTAACTGAACTCCTCTAAACGGCTGGACCGATTTTTGATGAAAGTTTTTTGTCTGTTCCAGTGGACTCGAGAATGGTTTAGATTTATAATTCGGTTTAGAAATGTTTATTTAATTAATTTTTTATTTATAAATTGTTGATCTTGGAATGTTTTACATTGGATCCTGCAGACTGCGCTACGATCGCACAGTATCGAATATTCAAAATCTTTTATTATAATTCAAGTTGGTCCCGACAGTTGGTGCTGTGATCATTTCAGGAAAATTTTTTGTCACTTCGTGTTATTACTTTGTTGAAAAAATCGTTTGTTAATTAATTTATTACATTCAGATGTAATTAGTGTTTGAAGAGTTTTGAAGTGTGCATAAAAAACTATACATTCTGTAAGGAACCGCTGCCTGCACCTGGCAACAGGTCGAACGAGAGACGATATAAAGAAAAGGATCTGGCTTCCTGTTAAAATGTTGTAAATAAGAATTTGTAGGTTATTTATGACTCAGAATATAGCATGTTTTTCCGAATATTATATGATAGTTTTTTTTTTTTCATTTTAAGCAAAAGTGTTGCACCTGTCAGTTAGTTGATAGTTTAATGCAATCTGAGGTTATTTCCTTGCTCGTAATTTAGGATGTATATGTATATTGGTTTTTTGTTTCCTGCATAAGATTCTTCTTTTAATTAAAAAAGAAGTAAGAGTAGATTTATGATTTGAGAAATAATTCTATGGTAATGTAGCTAAAGTATGTTGTTAATTGTGTTTTTTTTTTTTTTTTATTTTGAAAAAGGTTCTGCGGTCTGATTAGTAACAAATAACTGTGTCTCATATAAGTTTTTATTGTAAACATATTTCGTATTGTGTTTCTGGAATTTGAGTACTCTTAGAAAACGAGTAGAATTTTTCTTGCTTGTTAAATATATAGTACTAGGTCATTTAAGTGTTTGTAGTTAAATTTGTCAGGAAGGTAATTTGGCATTAGGTTTAACTGATTAAAAATGGCATTTCTCATTAGAAGTAAGAAAATTGACTTAATTCAATTAGCGGGACTTAGATGAGTCACCTGATCCGTCTATATCTAAAATTGTTTTAAGGAATTTAATAATCTCTAGTAAATATTACAAGGAGGAAGAGGCAAAAGAGTTATTGGAAGTTCTTACAGCTGAAAGGTTAGAGACAGAACAGCAGCAAAAACTAGAACGACAAGAACAATTATCAATTGAAAAATTACGCATGGAAATAGAATTATCTAGGAACGCTAATCAGAGTGCTACTCAAAATAATGGTCAAACCTCACGTGTGAGATCTTTAGATGAAATAGTTAAAATGGTTAGGCTCTTAACTGTAAAGGTACCCAATAAATCAGACGGGTGGGACTATTTCTTTTCTAGTCTTGAAAAAGCTTTCGCTAGTGAAATGGTTAGCGACGAGTTAAAACCGAAGGTTTTGTTATGCATGTTAGGAGACAAAGTGTCAAACTTATTAGTTAACCTAGGCGAAGAAGAATTAAAAGATTACGAATCTTTAAAACAGGTGGTGCTCAAAGAGGATGAACCCTCACCAAAAATATGTTTAGAAAATTTTTAGAAAGGCCAAACGTAACTCTGACGAAACTTTCTCTCAGTTCGCGTTCCGTTTAACATCGATGTGGTTATACTACTGTAAGTTAAGAGGTGCGAATGATTTTTTGAGTCAGTTAATCAACTGATCGTAGCAGATAAAATGTTTGAAATGTTGGATTCTGAGACGGCGAGCCATATTGGTGTGCTCAAGGGGAAGAATGGTACAAACCAAGGGACTTGGGCAAACAATGTGATATATTTTTACGCTTCCAAAGGGAAATCCTACGATGAACCGAGAGAGCTAAATGGAATGATAGTGAAAGAGAAGTTTTAATGGTAGTGGGGTAAGCAGCCATTTGGGGAGAAAAGTCAGATAATTTTTCTTCTAGGAAAAACTTTGATAAGGGTCAAGTAACTGAAATTAAAAAATTCGCTTGTTTCACCTGCGGATCAGATAAACATTTTAAGCGGGATTGTCCGAAAAACAAAGAGGTAGATAATAAAAAAGACTTAATGTGAATAAGGTGTCAACGGAAGGGGACAGAGTGGAAGATGGAACGGTCACTGCTAGAGTTGATTTGCTAGGTAAAGTCATTCCCTAGGGGGCTATTGAGACAAATTAAGTAAATTAGTGAAAACATCTATCAGTGTAGATGGGAAATTAGTCCATGCGTTAGTGGATTCTGGTACGGATATTACTGTTATCAAGAAAGACTTAGTTCCTGGAATTTCGGTTGAAGGAGCTTCCACGATTTATTTGAAAGGTATTTTCGGTCCAGCGGTTAAATGTCCTTTAGTATATGTTCCAATTGGTCTTACCGGTGGCCAGGTTAATGTGGTGCACCAGCAAGTGTTATGTGCTTTGGCAGAAGGTTTGGTAGAAGACGTGTTGCTTCCACCAGAGGTTTTGGATATGTTGGGAGGCAGAGTGCAGAATTCCTGGCTCAAAGCTCTCAGGACCTGAGGGTTGACTCAGGAAATGTAGATGAAACCGAGGTTTCATTGGGTATTCTGCCAGAGAAAGTACAGGGAGCACATTGAGGATTCTCAAGGAATATTACTTCATGTCGGAATGAAGTGGGAACATTGGGTACTAAGGATGAGGAGGTGACCGCTGAGATGGATAAAGGAAGCATGGTGGCTGATAGTTTTCGTTCGTTGAACAGGAGTGTTGTGCCGAGTTAGCATTGGCTTGGAAGTATGCTAAGGAAGGCAAAGGAAACTACTACGAAGTAGATGGGTATCTATTTTTGTAGGGATAAAATACTCGAGGAGAGTATTGGGAAACTGGTAATTCGAAATGCAGAAGAACTGAGGTGTTGAGACTGGCGCATACTTCAGTGTTCAGTAGTCACATGGGTCCCAAGAAGACGCTTGAATGAATCAAGTATTCTTTATTTTGGGAGGGTCTAAGTTCCAATGTGAAGAAATTTTGTGAATCATGTAAAGAGTGTCAGCTCACTCGATCGGTTAGGATTGAGACCGATCATCCAGTACACCTGTGGCGAGGCCTGAATTGCCATTTGAGGTGGGGAATATGGATCTGATAGGTCAATTGATCCACCAAGCTTAAAGGGACATAAATATTTTTTATGTCTGGTTGATCAGCACACTAGGTGGGGCGAGGCTGTGCCGTTGACTAGTCTCAGTGCGAAGGTAACCTGTGAACCTTGGTCAAACATATTTTCGAGAACCGAGATTTATCTTTTGTCCAAAAGGGAAGGTTTTGTAGAAAAGAATAGCGCAGCATCGTGGGTCACGGTACTGGATTTGTGGAAGTGGTATTTCTGTCGTTCTCTCACGAAGGGTATGCCGCGTGCGTTATGCCGTTTTTGTTGTATCTCGAATAGTCGACATAGACATTCTGATGCAAATTTGGAAAAATCGTGTAAAACAAATTAACTTTGTATTAGAATGGGTGAGATGGGTTGGGTCGGAAATCATACTGGCCAAAGGCAAATTAGAGCCGTAGGAAAGTTTTTACTGTGTACTTAATATGGATTTAGTGAACTCATTGAGCATTCATTCATGAGTTAATGAAATAAACATTGTCTATAGATTAAGATAAAAACTGTAATGTATATATTTAGTGTTGTTTTTTTTGTATAATGTGTTTTCCATGTATCTGTTTAATCCCATTACAGTTTAGATCTTTCTGGGAACATAGTCACTTATTTCAATTGGTGAACTATTAATATTATTTCATGTGTTTGTTTTTAGGAACTTTGACTAGAACAATCATCAAGACTTTTGACTGTTGCAATTATTGTGTGTTCTGTTTGTGGATTTTTCTGTTTCACGGTTTTTGAATTTTCTGTTCCTGGTGTCTGAAATAGTAAAATCAGCCACAAGGGGGCAAATTTTACTCTTAGGTGGGGCGTGTAAGGAACCGCTGCCTGCACCCTGGCAACAGGTCGAACGAGACGATATAAAGAAAAGGATCTGCAAGGGCAGGGGGAAAAAGGTCGGAACGGGGGAGAAGAGAGGGAGGGGCGAAGAAAGCCGGGGTCGTGAAAAAGAAGACACGGCTGGACGATGTATCGGAATCTTGTAACATCTCAATATATATTTTTATTTTTTAAGAAATGTCCCATAGAAGGTGTGGAATAAACACAGTGGGACAAAACCCTGTCTGCAATTATTTTCAATTCTTAATGCGAACACGGTAGAAAAGAACCCACGAGTTTACACATTCTC
>BMAU01011712.1:0-11252 GCA_019973935.1 Trichonephila clavipes
GTTGGTCGGCGTCTCGCTCGTGATCCGCGTCCTGCAGCTTCAAAAGACGAACTTTTGCTGCGCATATAAGACATATGGAATTCTCTTCCACAAGCAGACATTCAAAATTTGTTTGACTCCATGCCACGTCGAATAGCAACACTTACTGCAGCGCGTGGTGGCTACACCGCATAATGATTTCGGTTACTTAATATTGTTTTTGCTTTGAAAATTTCGTCATTTATTTGTACTAATACAAGTCGTTTGTGCATTTAATATTATTTAATTATGATGATTCCTTCATGGCGTTGCATTTTTTACAAACAGCAATTTATATATATGTGATTCTGACCACTGTTGCCAAATCATGTCAGTTCTGAACTGAATATTTCCTCTCATGTCTGATAATTACTAGTTGTCGGAGCTGTACTGACTTTAGATGCCCGGAAGAAAAACACCATGACGTGAATGATGACGACAAAGCCTTGTGTTTTCTTTGTTAGACAACAGACGGCTCATACGACGAAAAAGACGATTTTAGTATCTTTATTTCACCTATGTGTATAATAATGAAAATAGAAATAGCATACACATAAATTCGCTAGTTAATGTAAAATTATTGTCTTTTCTTGGAATCCACCTGGCATCTACGACAAAACCCAGAAATGACATGAAGATTTGCGCCCGGAAACTTAAAAACTGATTATGACGTTTTGGACCCAGTAACCTCAGCAACAGCAAAGGGTACGTGCATTAAAACATTTTAAATGATATCAAGGCTATTGGCGTAACATTAAAAGTTTAAAATAGAAAAAATAAAACTGCTCTATGAACTAATACACTGCTGGACAATTGCTAAGGACGGATCACAAATTGCTATGTAACATAACATTAAGCGAGACATGAGGCCTAGTAGGATAAAATATAGTTGCCACACTGTTCAGACATTAGAATAAAGAATATTTATTGTTCTCTGGAAAGTACAAAAGCTGTGAAACATCTGAAAGAAAAAAATGTTCATTTGATCTGCGTACGGAGAAATGGAACAATGCATCTAAAAGTCAGCATGCACTTAAAGAAAGGTATCAGTACGGGATATGTCCACCGTGGAGTGTGATGCAACATTCCACACGTCGTACCATACTTTGCACAATATTATCCAGTAGTTTCCAGTACATTCCAGTAGTTTTAAATGACTTCCACAGCCGTGAAACAACGTTGTGAGCGATGTCGAACTCCCTGGTAACATCTGTAATTTTTCGCCCTTCTTCGATCTTTCCAATAATTGGGCCACGCATAAAATCATCTATGTGATGTCGGGAAGACATGCCAAAAATTTTAAGTTCGTCTATTAAATCTTTCCTGTAAAACTTTGACTTGAAACAACAACTGTCCACACGCGTCAAAACTTTAAAGCTCTTATGAACGCTATCACGTGATGAACAGACGTCGAAAAAAATTTGCATACTCATACTTCTTACTAATATCCCGCACTTATTCTAATTTTCCACATTTTGCTTCCTTTCATTTTTTGGTTGCTATGGATGATAGTGTTATCCGTCCTTAGCAATTGTCCAGCAGTGTATTTGACGATGACCAATTGTAAAAAACTGCGCAACTAAGGCGGTTTTACTTCCATCACTGACAGTGAGGAATTTACGAATGAACTGAAAGACGTACAGATAACCAAAGTTAATTGATAAAAACTAAAAATGTGTCAAAATTGACAAAATATAGATCAAAATTTAGATGAATTCTCACGAAGCGTACTCTTTTGCAACGATGCACACAAATACGTAGAGATAAATTTACTCAAGCTATTATTTTTTTTTTGAGAATTACTACTAAAAACCACGAGTAAAAAGACGGGAAGAGGTTGTGAAGGATATTTTGTCTGACACACTAGCAGCAATAACTGGCCATTTAACTCCAGCGCTAACAAAACAGAAGTATTTTTTCTGTTGTTTTACACCCTCCTCATTATGCACACTGTAACCAATAAAAATAAGCATATTTATGTTTTAAGCTCTATGTACTAAAATTTTTAGAAATGTTTTTAACGCTGCCCACTTAGATGTAATTTCTAAATAAAAAAATCATTTGTATGTGTGCGTGTACGTGTGTGTGTGAGTTTTGTTTAAAATTTTATATAACATTTATTTTAAAAAAAACTAATACTATTGGTAGCAATTGAATATGGCCCTTTGCCATGATGAATTTCGTGGGTCTCGATTTGGCGATGGCGATCATGTGACCTTAGTAACAACAACAACAACAGGTCTTTTTAATGCAGAAATCTTAAAAGAAAAAAAAAATGTTAAGGTAAATGAATCGGATACTTTACTTTGTCTAGTTGGCAACGATCGCTTCGATTTGCTTCTAAATTGCCACTTTAGTCGAACGTAGTACCAGATTCTTTCAAAGATGTCTACAGATACCATGATGGAGACGCCCAACCAACATCCCATCAGACCTCCAATGTAGCCGAATAATTCTTCCCTCTGAAAAAATATACAACAATAAAACAATTCGAAACTGAGTAAGAAATAAAATAAATATAGGTATTACATTTTGTATCCACAGTTTACGCGATTTAAAAATTTTAAATTATGTTTACGCAAAATTTTTAATTAAAAAATAATTAATAATAATTTATAATTCACAAAAAATGAAGAAAATTATTATTTTAAAGAACGAAAGGAAAGCAGCAGTTTACATTTATAAATAATGAAATTGTAACTTTAGCTCATAAAATAGTATAATAAATTATGTTTAAGCAAATGCAGGAATTATGTAATTAATAACAAACAGTGTTATTGGATCAAATGAATAGAAAAAAGTTTATGAACCAGTGTGTTAAGAAATATTGGTAGAAAAAAAAGTTGAGCAATATTCTTAAAAATTATATATACCATTCACACATTCCGGCGCATAACACGCACTAGAAACTAATAACTAGAAAAAATAAGATCGAAATATTAGGGAATGTGTTATACAGCGGGTATAAAAATAATACCTTTAAAACTAAAGAAAAGATTATCCTGAAAAAAAGATTATCCTGAAGAAAAGATTATCTTGAAAGATTTCGTTTTTGGCCTCGTTTTGTAAATGTCTTTTCATCTTCTAACATCCACATATCCCGCTGTCGTTTTAAATTCACTTTAAGTGGCTTGTTGATGCATACATCCACCTGGAATATCATGTCTGAGTTGCACTTCAACAGCAATTTATTCATATTTTCCGCTAGCTATGATCTGAACATGTCCCAAACTAAATGCTTTATCACACGTATACGTATTTGGAGCAATTTTTCTTCCAAGCAATTGTTTCGAACAATTTCTAACTAGTTGTCATAGCAACGGCTTCAAACAACTTTTCCCTAGTGAGGTGAAAGAATTGCTAGAAATTTCAGCCAATGGGGATCTTCATCTCCCTGCTTCATAAACAAGATGGCAGCCTCGGCTTCCTCAAAAGCATCAGAAATGGTGTAGAATATTTTAATATCGTATAATATTTTGAACGGCAAGACGCTCAATTTCTGTTTACGTCCGTCAACAAAAGCTTGTGCGGAATAGAAGAAATAATATTGGATGTTCTTTTTTCGAAGCAGAAAAATCGGTGGGTAATTTTTTAATGTGAACAGAGCGTAGCTGATGCCAGAATGAATCGTTTTGCTTACGGCAACCCTACATTCTTACAGCTGCATGAAAAATTTCCCGAAACGGTTGTTCGAAAGAGACTCGAGGTTTTGGAGATATGCGTGTGTGATGCTTTAAATATTTCTGGATTCCTTAAAACTCCAGGATGCTTTCGCCAAACATTTATTATCTACATTTTTATATTGCTTTTGTCCATCTATTTTACTGTTGATGTTGCTTATACTCAAAAGATCTGACATATGTCATATCAGCTCCAGAAGGCTGTTGAGTGCCAAGAAATCCATAACAATAAGGGGATCAGAAGTTCCTTTTAGAAAGTCCGATGTAACCCAAAATATGATCCAGTGAAATCTATTCTCATGCACATAAAATACAACACCTTTCAGGAAATTAAATTTCTCGTAATTGTTTCTTTTATAAAAATAACCTTTGAGTTGAATGCTGAACTGTCCTCAAAGCAAAAGAGCACTACGAGGAAGTGAGATATATTGTTTGTTTTTTGTGAATTGCTTTTATCAAGTAGTAAGAGTATTGTAAGTAATTTTAGGTTTGTGTGAATAAAAAGGTGCAGGTTATACGTCAAATTCACTTAAAATTAATAAATGTAGATTGAAAGCGTAAAAGCACAATATAAGTTGGATTATACAGTAATTATATTTTCAAAAATCGGAAGTTCCGTAGATAATTACAAAAATATATTAATAGTTTTATAAAATGTTACTGGAAATTATCCGATGTATTTTTAGTTTGATTATGACATAGCAAGTTGATGTCAAGGAAAAGTAAAATTTCATAAAATGGTCTCAATTGATATTTTTAAAATGTTCGTTAAAATGTTCAACTAAAATCAACAAAACAAGAAAATCACATTTTTTTTCTCTTTCTCTGCAATTCCATCTTAAAAATCTGATATCGAATCATAGCAGTTATAGACTAATTTGATCAAAGTTAAAATTCTTTGCAACGTGGCATTTTTTTGTCTCATTATATTTTGACACATTACTAAAATATTGAAGAACAAGTAAAGTAACTTACACTGTATAATGGATTATGTGAAATCACGGTAACTTCAGTATCATCCAAAAAAATTCTAACTTTAATTCTATCTCTGCAAAAGAAAAAGGTATATATATATATATATATATATATATATATATATATATATATATATATATATATATATATATATATATATATATATATATTTCTTATTATCGTATCGCAATTAATTTTATGCGGTTCTGCTCTCACCCCTCGTCTTTGGCGGGAACACGTTACTGCACTCTTGGCCATCGTTTACACTCCGAGTTAGTAGGTTATGTTTTTGTTCCCCTATGTTATTTAGTTTAATGATTTTTTAATATTTAAATTCTACATATATAATTCTTTCCTTTCCTCTTGGTACATAGTATGACAAATTACAGGTGAAGGTTGGCTGGCCGCAAAACTTGTTTAAACCTGCAATCCTGGTTCCTAAAGCCAGGAGTTTGTCTTCCCTATACTATGTGCCTTCTTCCTAATTTTAAGTTATCTTAGGTATATAACTATATGTTTATTTTTATATTTTTTGTTTATATATTTGTGTACATGTATAAATTTTTATATATATATGTGTATGTATATGTATATAATTATAGTATTGAGGAGTTTTTTTTATATTGGATTATATATATATATATATATATATACTTTATATATAAGACGCATTTGTTGTCTGTTTGTCTGTTCCCTCATAACTCGAGATCCGAACACCCAAATAACGTGAAACTTGGTACACGTACACAATTACAATTCAGAAACGGTTCTTAAATAGGTTTGGCGTTCATAATTCCTTCCAAATTTTTTAAATTTAATTTTTAAGTGATTTTCCAGTGTTATGACGTCATATGTAGTCACGTTTCTACTAAGTGGGACAATTTATACTTTTACATGTATTTTTAAGATTATTACATATTTTTACCGGGTAGCTTTGTTTATCGGTTGGAATATTTATTCAATTTTTTTATTCTTTGATATTTAATTAGATTATTTTTCGAATAAATAATTTTTTTAAGGGATAATTCTTCTTTCAACAACTAAAACTTTGTTTTGCTGTTTTGGCAAATATTTAGGTATTATCGGGATGTTTATGTGTGTGATTTGCTTGCAAATTATAACTTATTTGCTTCTTATTTCTTTAGAATGCGAAGATTATAATTTTACGTTAAAACTTCTCATTGGATGCGGTTATATTAGTGTTCGGTTCTCAAATGGGTATAGCACTTTGATTATGATTTTTCGATTTTTATCTAAATGTCATGGTGATACGAATTCATTCTAAAAATAAATAATACCGAAAATCTTGTAATCGCCTTTAGTAAACCAAAATAAAGGACTGCGCCACAGCTTCCCCTATACTACACTTGGATCCAATAATATGGTTCTTTGTAATTTATGTGTCTTATTTTTAACTTTAAGGGTATAATACTACTGGCTTTTGTGTGTATAAAATTGCCATGCAGAAATCATACTGCCTAGCAAAGCAGTGCTGGTAGTAATTACATATCAAACTGGTATAGGCATCAGAGAATGAGCAAAACAGACAAATGGGTTTAAAAATGCCTTTTGAGGAAGCAGGTGGTCATAAGATAAATTATTTTTGGAACTTATGTACTATCCTGACAATCGCCAGCATTCAAAATAACAGTTGCCTAGTTGGCAACCCCGATTTAACATGTCATATATATATGTTGAATTTTGAGTCGTGCTTCGTTTCATATATCGCCAATAAGTTGCGGTTATACAAGTACCTTATTTTTTCTCAAATTTGCTTGCATTGATAAAGTTAGTTCAGTTCTTTTTTATGTCGGTTAATGTTAGTATTGTACTTCATTTTTCAATTTATTTTTATGCTCGGGATGTATATACTTTGGATAATTTTTGTAGTACTTGCGTATTGTTGCACAATCGCCAACGTTCAAGACAACTCGCCACTTTGGCAATTCCAACTTTGTGTGAGAGTTGAATTAGCAATCATGTGCTTTCATTTTGTATAATGTCACCAATAGTTTGCAATAATACATAAGGTACCTCCTAATTCTGTACATTACTATAACATTAGACTAGCACTAACATACCAATTTGGCGTGATTTCAGAATCATGCCAAAAATGAGTATGTTGAGGAAGCAGGTAGTGGTAAGATAAATTATTTTTGGCACCTATGTAGCTATCCTAACAATCGCCAACATTCAAAATAACTTGCCAGGTTGGCAACCCCGGATTTTACATGTCATATATATATGTTGAATTTTGAGTCAGTGCTTCGTTTCATATATCGTGCCAATAAGTTGCGGTTATAAGCAAATACCTTATTTTTCAAATTATGCTTTTGCATTGATAAAGTTAGTCTCAGCCCTTTTTATGTCGGTTAATGTTAGTATTGTACTTCATTTTCACCTTATTTTTATGCTTTCGAGGTATATATACTTCTTGGATAATTTTTTTAGTACTTGGGTATTTTTGCACAAAGTCGCCAGCGTTCAAAAAACTCGCCACTTTGGCAATCCCAACTGTGTGTGCGTTGAATTGGCAATCATGTGCTTCATTTTGTATGTAATGTCACCAATAGGTTGCAATAATGCGTAAGTGTACCTTCCTAATTCTTGTGCATTACTATAACATTAGACCCGGCTGCGCAACATGTACCAATTTGGCGTGATTTCAGAATCATGCCAAAATGTGAGTGCATGTTGAGAGGAAGCAGGCAGTGGCAAGATAAATTATTTTTGGCACCTATGGGTTATCCTACCAGCCGCCACCATTCAAAATAACTTTACCAAGTTGGCAGCCCTGATTTCGCCGCGTCATGTATATATGCTGAATTGCGAGGTCATGTGGGCGTTTTGTTTCACGGCGCAATGTCGCCAAAAGGCGGGGTTGGCGCGGGGTAAATACCTTATATTTTTTCAAATTATGCTTCTTTGCATTGATAAAAGTTAGTTCAGTTCTTTTTATGTCGGTTAATGTTGAGTATTGTACTTCATTTTTCTCAACTTATTTTTATGCTCGGCGTATATATATATATATACTTTGGATAATTTTTTGGTTCACTCCTAGGAGAGCCCCCACCCTTGGCGCGAATTACTTTGGTTGGCGATAATTGCGCGCCGTCATGGTAACCTTGCTTTTAAATACAACATATGGCAACCCTAACTTTTTCTAGAATTTTCGTCATTTGTGGGCGCGCATTTCAAATTTCATTTTGTTGTTGGGCACCGGGTTGAAAGTATGGCTGCGCTTGTAAGTGAATACACGTTAGAATTTTTACATTATTGAATGCTAGAGGCAAGAAAGAATTGATTGAATGGTGTATTAAAGAAGGATTAATTGCTTCAAGTTATGAATGTCCTAAATGTAATGAGCAAATGGGATTAAATGAACGAAAGAGTGTTGTTTTGGATGGATTTGAATGGAGATGTCGAAAAAAGGTGTGAATACGCATTATGTTTGCAGAAGTATAAGAAAGAATTCGTGGTTTTCCAATAGTAAGTTAATCGGCAATAAAACGTTTTCTCCGTAATCACACCAGCCACGCCGAAGGCATGTTCGACCATTACCTCGCTGAGTATTTATGGCGGCGCACCGCGATCACCTCACCAGCGACAGACTCTCCAGATATTTTTAAAAGCAGTTAACACTTTACCTCCACTTGGGAAGGATCAACACATAAGAAAGTAAGTGCTGGTATGTATTTTTTATCTTAATGTTAAATTTCTGTATTGTTTACATGTATTTTCATTGCGCATCCATCTTATACTGCTCAGATAATTTACTTGTCAGTACACTGGGTCGGGTTTGCTCGGTCGCCAACGTTCAAAGCGCTGGGCGCTTCACGGTTTGGCAGTCCCGGGCGGGTGGGGGCTCGCCTAGAGCTACCGAATTGGCAATCATGTGCTTCATTTTGTATAATGTCACTAATAGGTTGCAATAGTGCGATAAGTACCTCTAATTCTGTGCATTACTATAACATTAGGACTGGCCAAGCAACATTACCAATTTGAGGCGTGATTTCCAGAATCATGCCAAAAAATGAGGCTATGTTGGAGGAAGCAGGCTTAGTTGGCAAGAGATAAATTATTTTGGCACCTATGGGCTATCCTAACAATCGCCAACATTCAAAATAACTTACCAAGTTGGCAGGCTGATTTCGCATCGTCATATATGCTGAATTGTGAGTCATGTGCTTTGTTTCATATAATGTCGCCAAAGGATTGGGTCACAAGTAAATACCTTATTTTTTCAAATTATGCTTTTGCATTGATAAAGTTGAGTTTCAGTTCTTTTTATGTCAAGCTAATGCTTTAGTATTGTACTTCATTTTTTCAATTTATTTTTATGCTCGGGTATATATACTTTGGATAATTTTTTGTAGTAACTTGGCGTGATTTTGCACAGTCGCTGACGCTCAAGACAACTCGCCATCTTCCTGGAGCAATCCCAACTGTGTGTGCGTTGAATTGGCAATCCTTGTGCTTCATTTTGTTATGAATGTCGCCAATAGGTTGCAATAATGCGTAAAGTACCTTTAATTCTGTGCATTACTATAACGCATTAGACTGGCCGCAACATACCAATTTAACAGGCGTGATTTCAAAAAAATCATGCCAAAAAATGAAAGTAGCCAACCAATATGAAATTAATATTTATGAGTATTATCTTATGCGTGTTTTATCTTTCCCTCAGAGTAATCCCTAACTAATTCAATATATAAGAAGTTTTGTGTTTTTTTTTTAACATTTTTAGTACTTACATTTTTTTTTTTTTTTTTGGTTATTATGTACTACTGTTTGCTTTTTTTCTGCACATTGCGATGTCTTTGGCAAAATTAATCAGTGGTATTTTTTCTTAAATATGATTTTTTTTTTATCTGTTTTTGACAATTTTTAAAATTTTGTTTGATGTCTGTCTGAAATGCAAATAGCAAAATAAATATTTTACAATATATATATATTGTGTTTGTATGAAAATGTTTATACTGATTTGTTCAAAATATTGAGTCGTTCTTTATTTTTGATATCTCTTTAAGATTTAATTTTATGTTATAACTAGCTATACCCAGCTAAATGTTGCTGTTGCTCAGTCAGCTTTGAAAAATACTGGTACACCATAAAGTATGTCATGAAGCTTACAAAAGTAATAATACACAAGAATTCAAACAAATCTATATGCACATATAAGACGCATTTGCGTTGTCTGTCTGAATAAACTTTCTTCGCCACATCTACACCATTTTCAGGAGAAATGAGAAAGGCTTTCGCCAAACTGCTGATGCTTCGCTGAAAGTATATGCGTTCAAAGGTAATCCAATTAACGTTAACATAATGCTACAATTTAACTAATGCATTATATTTGACAGCCTTTTTACGCTACTGTGTTATGTAACTACTGTAATTGTATTCTTTTTCAGTGAGTGAATATTAACGTTGCATTTCGAACACCAAATACTTTGAGGCTTTTGGCGACGCATCCGAGTATAGCAATCGCCTTGAACCAGTCAAGTGATTCGACAACACCTGAGCTGGCACCCCTTCTCCTAACTACCAGCGCACAACCAATTTAGCAGGAATATTCTTACCAATACTTTAGCTGGAATATTCTTTGAAATCCACTCTCCAAGATATATGATGGCACGGGTTCTATGATGAGTATTTAACGGGCGGCAAAATAGTTTTGTAAAGCAGATACGCATTTTCATTGGTGAGCGTTTTCAAAGCAGATTGCAAAGATTATCATTTTTGTGCCCCGCAAAAATAGCTAATGTCAAAATTTAAGTGTCTTATGTTTATGGGAGGACCTTTAGAAAACGATTTGACTATTTATTTTAGTGAAATGGTGTATATAATTAATTTCCACAGTGTGGAATATATATTAATTAATTTATTAGCTCTAACTCGATTAAATTTCTAAGTGGGAGAGTATTTTGTTTATGTATGTCCCTTTAATTTTCAATGTAGTGACCTAAAAATATTGTTAATGAAAAAAAATTTCTGTAGATCATAATATGGTAGATAAAGCATTAACGTGCATCGCTCTACACGGCGGGTCTTACAAAGCTCTAATAAAGTTTGAGCTATGAAAGTAGCTAGACATTTCAACTTGACTCTATTGTCAACATTTCGCTATTTTTTCCATTGAATCTGCCATTGTTATTTAGGAAACGGTGTTGCTTATGAGTATTACAATTTTCACATAAAATAAATTCAACAGAAATTTATATTAATGTATGACACTTTCAGTTATAAATTATTTACAATATTTTAAGCGTCAGAAAACTTTTTAACAATGTTACTTTTGTTGAGCAGAGAGCTTAGGAGGTATTTTCAAAATCAACCTCAAGAGTTTTACGGGGGAGTTATAAATATAAAAAACCTTTTATCAGCTATTAGATCTGAGACTTAAAATTTAACAAAGGTATTTTTTCTTTCTTTTTTTTTCTTCAGCTGAGATATGTGAAAGCTTTTTTGTTTAATTTGCAAATTCGCTTAAAATTAACCTCATTAAAACCTCATCCTTCAATCTGTGTTGTTTAACCTTTCAGTTCACCCGTGCGAAGAACGGGTATACCAGCTAGTATA